>JAPCYS010003922.1:0-109416 GCA_028641055.1 Alopecurus myosuroides | reverse complement strand
TTTTGGAAAACAAAAGCTTGGAAAAACCCCGAGGAAAGGTGGGACCTTGTCCGAGGGAGGTTTGTGAAGAAGGAAATGTTTTCGACTTGTTATCCAAAAATGACACATAACCTAGTCTTCGCCGGACAACCAAGCCGTGCTGCCACATTACCTCAATATGGGAACGGGGTCTAGCTAATTGCTTGTCGGTGTTAGTCCGTGTCTACCTCAAAGTGCTATAGGGGTTAGAGTCCCCCGAACCGAATTGTCGCCGGGAGGGAGAATCGGGACATTCACAGTGTGGGATTAAGTTCACTACCGGTTGCAGCAATTGGGTCTCCTGCCATGGCGGTGTGTTGTCAGGGGAAACCGGATCGATACGGCTGACTCACTCGGTGCCGGGGAGAACAAACCCAGTTGAAGAGGTAGTCATTTACTAGCACTGACATAGTTGATGGTTAGGACCAGTTATCCGATGTTTGCATACTGTCTCGGACAGTCCGTGGTTGTTCACGGCGGATGTACTGGATCTTGTGGATTGTGTACACCTCTGCAGAGTAAAACTATTCAGAATAGCCGCGCCCTCGGATATGGGCAGTTGAATGGCCATGTAGCTAGCATTGTGTCAATGTTTTCAAAAAGCTGGAAAAGTGTTTTGGAACTTGTACCTGGGAGGTACGTTGAAAGGGAATGATTGTACCTTTGAGGTACCGGATAAATGATGATCTTAAAGATGTGTTTTTTTTCCAAGAAGTTTTGCAAAGAGAAATGTTTTCTTTATCTAGAATGTTTTATCAAAACCTTGTGGACATGCTTTATCTACAAGGGAAATGAAATATCTTCTGAAGTATCTTCTTCAACAAAGGAGAATAGAACTTGTGCAACTATGATGAGTCTTAAATTCATCATGGCTAGTTGAGCCCTAATTAAAGCCTTCCTACCACCTTTATATCTGCATACTTGCATGTTTAGCTTTCATTTGGGGTGTCTTGCGGAGTACATTCAAACGTACTCACATTGGTTTCGTCCCTGGCTATTGTCTTAGCCAGACTTTGAGCAGAAACCCGGAGAACCTGAAGAAGATGGTGTCGCTGACGACTATGCGAACTAGGAACGTCTCCGAGTCAGTAGCCTGTGGGTAGTCAAGGCGTGACTTGGGTTTACCACGAGTGTGTTTTGTAGCCTTCCGCTGTTTTTAGTGTGTGTTCCTGCCCTGCGTGGCAGTTGTTTTTCAACTGAGTCAAGTGACCAGTTGTGTAAGCCGTGTATTCGTGTAGTGGATGTTGTAATCTGCAATGCCAACTCGAGTATGTTGTTCACGACTAACTGATCATGGGATCGTGAATGTATGCATACTGGAGGTCTCGGACTGCTAGTCTGGGGTCCCCACAGAGTTGGTATCAGAGCCATCCTGACTTTAGGAGACCTTAGTTTAGCACGGACGTCACATAGAAAATAAAAATATTTTGGTAAAAACTATATTACTGCCTAAAAATGTTTTTGTCTATGGAACCCTAAGAATGGTTTCCATTTTTCTCATATTTTCAAAAAAAAAATATATATATATATATATATTGCCTTGTTTCTAAAACAGAATTTTGAAAGAAAAACAGAGAAAATAGTAAACATACCTTTTTATCCTTTGTTTTCATGGCTCAAAATATTTTGTAAATAAAGAAACATGAGTTTATAAAACTCTGCTTATCATTTAAAAGTCTACCAAAAAGTTTTTCTCGGTTATATTTTTATTAAAAATTACATACTTGGCGATGTCCCGAGAAGACCGTAGTAGTTAGCAACCCGAAGAAAAAGAAGCTTCCTTCCGAAGGCCTCAACATCAAGATGAGATAAAGAGGAGACTTCAACAACCCTTTTGTCGATCCAGCCTCATAGGAATTGATAGGTTTCGCTCAGTTGTTTTACCTGAGCTACCCGTTCTTCAGCGGTAATAAGCGTTTGCTGGTGCTAAAGGTACCTGGTTTGCTTTTAACTGAGTGCTGCTTCCTAAATTAATTGTGTTTGTTGGTTTGCCTTGCTCTGTTCTGATTGAGTAGTTTTTCCACAACTCTGTTTATCAGTATGAAAAACTTGCCTCTTTAATCTTTTTGCACCTGTGTTTTAACGTCTTAACAAGTTAGTGCACCCACATCCCTCTGTTATTCCCCAACACCCCAGAAGCAGAAGAGGAATCATTTCAGAGCTACAATCTTCACTGGAACTTCAAAGGGATACATGATTCGAAGGATAACATTGCACCTAACATATGACAGTTTCAGAAAGTAAGATACAAGTCTGTTTCTAACACAGACCACTACACCTACTCCGGTGTAGACACTAACATTGCCTAGCCCTCGCTGGCTGGAACCTGGTCTGACGGTGAGCCATTCTCACCTGACGCCGAGCCCCGAGTCAGGCGACGGCGAAGCCCCTCGAGTCTTCCTGGCCTTGTGCCACCAGCTTGGACCTCCACCACAGCAGCCACCGGCGCCACTTCTCGTCCTTCTTCCACCGCGGTATCGCTCCTGGCACCAGACCACCAGTCGTAGATGCCCCACACGGTGCAGACCACAGCTACCACGATCACTGTGACCCACCCCACCAGGCCACAGCTGAAGAACAACACGATGACGAAGTGCTCCATGGGATTTGCTCGCTCCAGCAGGGTGACGTACTCCTTGAAGAAATCATCGATGAGCTGAGAAATGAAACCCATCACGTGGTGCGATTTGGTGAACCTCGGCGACCCCTTTTATAGCAGCAAAAGCAGAGCCCTCCCCTCCATCGAGCACTACGCGGGAAAAGCCGAAGAATCCAGCTGCAGTACTCGCAAATGGCGCGAAATCACCAGCGCGTCCCTCCACCAAGTGGTCGAAGAATCGACATGTCACACTCACAGTAGTCTTATAGCGAGGTGTCAGCCCACCCTGAGCTCACAGTGGGCGGGACGCCCTGATGCCAAGGGTGTGCGCACCAGGAGAGAAGGCCAGGCAAGAAGAATAATAAGAAGAGAGAAGGGCATCGACTGCCAAGTGGGCCTGGTCCCACACGTCGGTGTATGACTCCAGAAAACTCCGGGTGTACCAAGCTTCTCACTCCCTTTCAAATCTTGAGAAAAATCTTGACAAGATCACTAGCTGTTTGTATCCTCTACCCCTATGCAACTAGGTCTCTGTGACCCCCTTGGTGAATAACCAGACTCATCTTCAGGCTTGGAGATTTGGTTCTATTAAAACCTAAGAAAAACTTAAAGTTTTTGGTTAAAAACAGTTTGTTTTTTTTGTTTGTTAAGAAAACCCTCTTCCTTGTTTTCCCTTACGAATCTCGAGGACGAGATTCATTTTAAGGGGGGAAGAGCTGTAACAGCCCAATTTTTGGAAGACAGGAAAAACTTGTTTTCAATAACCCAAAAATCAGGGCCAACAAAAACTTTTTGATATGTTTGACTAATGTTTGTGTTTCTTTTCTATTTGCTTGTTGATTGTGTTATTGTTTGAGTTTGTTAACAACTAACATTAAAACCAATGATCATAACTTTCTTAAAACCACAACCCTTGTGATCAAGTCACGACAAGAAAGCTTATCATCTTCATCCATCACTCTTTTGGCAAAAATCTTTTGGGAAGTGTTTTGATTTTAGAAGAAACCCAAAGGCCAAGTTTTGAGAAAACAAAAGATAATTTCCAAAACTATATGAAAGGTATTTTGGAGCTAATCATCTTCAACCTGTTTTCAACCAAGATGTTTTTGCAAGTATTTCAAAAACTCCCTCTCACTTCCTTCTTTTGCAAAAGCAATAAGAGGGGACTATGTTACCCCTGTGTTCTACCTCAATTACATTCTTTTGGAAATAACAACTTTTGTTATGAACCTCTTTACAAAATTCTCTTGTCATGGTATGTCCTGATCACTACCTAAAATTTAACACATGAGAAAACATTATGGAAATTAAATTGAAGAACTTAGTTGTTTGAGTGATCTTGTGTGTCATGTTATTTTATCTGCATGTGGTGTGATCTTATCTTGTGTTTGATTGAGGTATTTATTTCTGTTTGTTGTTTAATGTGTGATGTTCTAATAAAACAAAACCTATTAATAACAATATTAAACATCAATGCCATGTTCCATCTCATGTCTATATCATCTTCTGTTTTCTTAAAAATCTCCAATTTTGGAGACAGGCTTCTTAGACAAATCTTGAACTAATCATCAATGCATCCTCTTACATATCATTGTATACATCTATGCTATCTATCCAAGTTGTTATCTGTAACATCCCAAGTATGAAAACATCCCTAGAATGTTTGTTTTTTGTTTAATTATTGTTTTGCATCATGGCATCTTAATCATTGCATTTGTTTTCCTTTGTTTGCATCTGTTTTTCTTTGTTTTCACAATTGAAATTCAAACATTAATCAAATGCTTTGTTTCATACTTGTTATGTTACCAATTCCCAAATAAAGGTTCCAATAAAACTCCCATTTGTTTCCATGAAAAATAACAAAAAGGCTCACTATTAATTTGTTCTTAATATTCCACTTAATTCAAATGGCATTCAAAATTCAAATCACATTGTCCAAAACAACCACCATGTTGAACTTATGAAAATTTCACAGCAATGCTAATCATTTGTTTCAAATTAAACATTAAAGTTCACCCTATTGAATTCTTGTTTCAATAAATCAATTAACCTCAAATTTTATTCAAATTCAAATCAAATTCCAAACATCTAACAAATTGAAATAATTTTGAAAACAAAAACTTGCACAATGTTGCTGTGGAAATAATCAATCAATAAAAAACTTTTACCTAAATTTTCTAACCCCAAATCTAGCCCTTTTTCCTTCCTATTTATCTTGCAGCAAAAAAAACTGAGGAGAAAAAAAAAAAAAACGCAGGAGAGGGGGAGAGGCAGGCCCAGCCCACCAGGCTGCAGCCCGCTCGGTCTCCCCCTACCTCCGTACGATCGAATGACGACAGCCATGGGGACAGCGACCTGCTGCCCCCACTGCTCCACCCCTTCCCCATCCTATATCTATCCCCATCCCGTGGAGAAACCCTAACCCTAGCCGCCCGCCTCATCTCCCTCCTATCTCCCCACCACCGCCGCCATCGAGGAGGAAACGCCTCCGTTACCTGCTGCCACCGGCCACCGCTTGCCGGCACGCCGCCGCCGCCTCCGGCACCCCCCGGCCGTGCCGCGGCCACCCCGGCGACGAGGGTGAGATCCTCTATCCATTCCCCTACCTCCCTCTCGATTTCCCTGCTGTATGTGCATCATTCCCTTCCGGCCATGGTCGAGTCGCTGCTCCCTGTTCGAGCTCGGTTTCAGTCGACAGGAAGAACGACTGTATGTCGTGGGTTTGTTGCAGTTTCAGTTAACACGATTTGTGAGGTACAAAACCAACTCGATCCCCTATGCCATCAAACGGACGCAGCAGTCCCACTGGTAGGGCGCGCGCAGCGGAAGCGCAGCGAACCCTCAGATCCCAGGGTCGAGTCCCCAAGCCCCACCTTTTCTGTTTATTTTCCCAATTGGTTTCAGTGCTTGTTTCTGAACCTTAACCCCCTTGGGTTGTTCCCTGTAACCAAAAGCTAGCAGCGACCCAGCTGGTTGCCCCTTGTGTTGCGCAGGCAGGAGGGCAGGGTTCGAATCCCCCCTCTGCATCAAAAAACCATCTTTTTCTTTTTTATTTTCCTAGATCCAGATCTCTCCTAAATTGCTCACAGGTCCCTGTATCTTTTACCTAGGTCCCTGTAAATTTATTTCCAAGTCCCTGCTACCTTTTTTAGGTCCATAACTATTCCTATCAACCATAAAAAGGCTTAAACTTGATAATTTAATAACTTTTGTTTGGAAACTCCAATTGCAAAACTTTAAACATGTAAATCACTCCATTTTAAATTCTCTACCCAAATATAAATTTTTTTTACTGTTTTGAATATTTTAAATTGGTGAAATATTTAAATTTTGTTTAATTCACTTAATTTTTGCAAAATTCATAACTTGAACATAGAAATTCCAAATTCAACAAATAAAATATGGTTTCCATCCCATTTTTCATGTACTTTGCAAATATAAACTTTGTTTCATGTTTTGAATAATTATAATTGGTTAAAAAATTTAAACCTTGTTTAAATCATTAAAATTTGCTAAATTCATAACTTGCTCAAATTAAATTATTTTTGAACATATAAAATATGTTTTCAAACCATAAAAGTAAAACTTTTCAAATATGAAATTGGTTTAGTGTTTTGAACAATTAAAATTGATGAAAACAACAAATGCTTGTGTAACACCTTTAAGGAACCAAAATTCCCTAACTTAATAAATAAAATTTCAAACTTGTAAACCCTATTTTAAATTGTTTCTATTGTTGTTATTTTGTTGTTTTCCTCATCCATGCATCATGCTAATCCACTATCACCCATTGGTTAGTTGAAAAAAAAATATTCCAACCTTATTTGATGGCTTTTCATCTGCAACCCCAAATTGCATGTGGGTCCATTTAATCATGTTGTTACCATGTCAACTAGTTTATTTTGATGCATCCATTAAATTGACATGCATCATCCCATGATTGTGCACTATGCCATGTTATTGATTGTTTATCTTTCTGCATTGTTTGTTTGCTTCTTCTCGGATAGACGACGACGTTGAGACAGACGATACTTACGACACCCCTTCTGAGGATCTAGCTCAGTACCAGGCTGCTGTGTTTGCAGGCAAGTTATCACTCACATGGACCACTGTGTTCCTTTCAACATTGGTTACCGATACTTTCCGTTGTCTATTTCTGCAGCCCTATGTATCGTTGCTTCTGTTACGAACCTATCACATGATACCCTGAACCCTGATATTGCCTCACCTCCACTCCTATAACCCCGTTGCTTGGGCCCGTGTCTTACTAGCATACTTAGGGTTGTTTTGCTCGAGTCTGTTACCCGTTACTTTCTGTTATTATATTACCATTATGTTCTGGGGCTCGATGTTAAACAACAACATGTTAATCTTGAGGTAATAATAATTTGCTGATAAGGCACCGGCAGGAGGCCCGGCGTGGTTTTGAGGCCTGCTAGTGTCGACCCTAATAGGAAAAGGGTCTTGTCTACTGATCCATGATGAGCGCACTATCCGCATGTGGGAAGCGTGTATGGGCGCCCCCCTCAATTTGATTCGATTCGCATCTCGTCCAAATCGCCTCATTTAGTTCGGGTTTTCCATTTGCCGCACGCATATGTAGGTACGAACCCGAGGCCAGGGTGGAACTTTTGTAGTCGGCATTTAGGGAGACACGTTCTTAGAGTGCTATGAGGGTCCCCTTTTCTTCGTGGGGCTTGATTAGCCGTGCGCTCACTGCACGGGGTTCTTTGGGCTTGATGCGAAGAAGAGTTGAGTTGTGTTGAGTGCCCCGCTTGGTGGGAGGCATTCCATCTGGTGGGTTATTCTTACGTGTACGGCCAAATTGGTGCACCCCTGCAGGGATAAATCTTCTCGAGAAGCCGTGTTTTCCGCGGTTATGGTTAACTTGGTGAAAGTACTGGCTAACAAGTACTCAGAACAACTTACACCTAACTAATGATAAATTGACTAGTAATAGTCTTATTGACACAATAACTTGAACCATCATTAATCCAACCGTGTGAGTTATCCTCAGATTGCTTCTTTGGATAAGGGGCGAGATCCAGGATGGGTTTGTTTTGGTGGTTAGTTATAGTTGGTTACGATACGCTATCTTATCTCCTTTCTGATAGCCGGAAGTTGTAGTATGTTTATGTAGTTGGTCAGTGCAGCCAGCTGCCGCATCTTTTGTATCACCCTTTCTTCCGTTGAACCCAAAGCATCTGTGCTTGGTGTTGACGGGTTACACTTTGGTGAACTGTGAGTCTTGCTTGCCTGTACGTTTATGTACTGACCCCTTTGGGGCTGTGGTTTCCGCAGACTACGCTTACGAGGATCCCCGTGACGGCTACTACGTGGAGTTTGACGAGGCTGCTGACGAGTAGATAGCGGACCTGGGCAGGATCCGAGACATCGTGGATGGGCTCCGCTTTCCCTTTTCATTCCCGGCTTCTTAAGCCTATTTTGGATTTGTCTGTACTCAGACCCCTTTGAATGCTTCCGCTGAGATGTAATGATGATATGTTGGGACATGTGTCCTCTGGATGATTGTATTTGCTATCTCTGCTCTAGTGAGAGCTGTTTGCAACTTATTTCTATTTATTTGTGTGTTAGAGATCTGTTGTGTTATCATTTTGTTCAACGCCGTTGACGTACCATGTGTGTATGGTATGAAGTACGTCAATGGTAGTATCCTGATTTCTATGGGATGGTTTACGTAGACGCTGAACAGATAGGGGTTGGTTGTCACACATACGTGTGTTGGCCTACTCGTAAGAGATGCAGGTGCCGGTAAGCCCCGTAATCCATTCCACTACTGTTCAACGGAACTGCGAGTATCCTCTAGAAGTCCGGGTGCGACATTATCTTGGATATTGAAACTCTTTTGTATCATCTATTAAAGTCCTTTGGAAGGCATCCCCAAAATAATGAGCATATCTCCCTCATTATGAAGCAATTTTCCCTTGTTACTCCAAACCACTCCTCTTTGTTTTCAGGCCCAATAAACCTACCCTTGTAATATTCATGACCTATACATCACCTTCATATGGTCCATTCATTTTCCAAAGACCATTTGATTATTTATCTCTCATGGTTTTTAAACTACTAAATAAACCCCTGTTTTCACCCTTTTTCCACTTGGTGCCTCAAATATTTTCAAAAGAGTTGTTTATTAAAAATCACTTTTGAGGCCTATAGCATGTACTATCTCATCCCAACTCAAAAATATTTGTTGTCGAAGCATTTTACTATTTATTATTTTCCATTTTCGAGAAGTCCAGAAATGAAATTTAAAATATTTTGTGAAGAAAAGTATTTCCTAAAATCTTGGAAATATTACCCAACATGCCTATGGTTATGTGGGGCTTACTTATACAAAAACATCTGCAAGTTGTTTTGAAAATTTTGGAGAAAACATTTAAAAATAGTTTCTGCCATTTTTTAAATTCCAAAATTTTGTGAAAGAAATATTTTCAAAAACTCTTGAGGGCACCACCCCTAAACTCCATTTTTTATTCTATATCCAATGGACACAATTTCTCACATAGTTTCTATTCAAATTATTGGTGAAAACTATCAAAAACAACTCCTGGTCTTTTTGGACATTGTTGAGTTCATCCATGTCTTGACCAATGATTTCACTCTCTCTACCTCTCTCCTGTTCTGAGAGATGAAAAACATCCATTCTCACCTCCTAGACATGGTCTAGCTGATCCACCATCTTTCTCTCTCTCTCTAGCTCATCCAACCACAAATGGACAAGGATGGGGCTCACCCTCCCTTTTTTCTCTATCCACCACCACAGACTAAACCAGGAGCAACCCGTGCTCCACAAGGCCTCTGTTCCACTCGTGATCCTCCCTGGCAAAGCTCCATCCCTTCCCCTTGTCTCCTTCCTCTATTTTCTTGAGCTGTCCATGGTGACCAGAGCACCCGCGCCACGTCCCCCGCGTTCCAACACCTGGAGGGCATTCCCGAGCTCGTGGCTTCATGACTCAGCTCCTCGAGCTCTCCAGTAACCTACCCGTGCCCCTCACTCGCCCCACCTCGCTCTCCTTCCTCCTCTACTTCCTGTCGAACACCCGCGGGAGGGAGCTCGGAGCTCAGGCCCCCGATCGCTACCAGCCACCTCCTCCCTCTCTAGCTGCTCCTGGAGGACCGCATCACCTCGCCTAGCCCCCCATTGAGCTCCGTACGTCTCATCGTGCACACACTGAGCCTGTCCATAGCCGCCATGGACGCAGCTCACCGAGCTCGTCTCCAGATCGATGCAGAGGACCTCCGCCCCTCCTTTTTCTTTCTCTGTTCTTGGTTAGACCCCAATCGCATCTCCCCCTCTCTAATTGTTATTTTCATCCACCGTAGGGACGCCGCCGTCTCCGACCCCGCTCGGCCGCCGTTGATGATATGGGGTGGCCCAATCTTCTCAATGAGCTTCTCTCTCTCTTTTTGTATTTTCTGAATATATGTGGATAACTAGTGCTACACTGAGACCTCTCACTTGGATGACCCTCGTTGCCAATGCAACAACAATCAAGCCCTTTGGATATTCTCAACTACACACTCTTGCACAAGCAATCAATGATCACAAGTGGTCCTGTATCCCCCTAATTCCCAATGGAATAGCAAGATATCACGCAAACTTTGACTTGGTATACTTCAAGATGAATGCTTAGCAGCAATACAATCTCAAGGCTAGGGTTTTCTTTGTCTAAATTGTTCTCCCTTTGCTATGCGCCCTAGAGGGGGTATATATGAGAGGGGGTGCGGCCACAAGACCCCTCCTTGCGCAAGCACTACTCCTAATAGGACTAGGACTCCTATACCTAACACAATTGGATACAAACCGACCCCACACACAAGGGGTGCGGCCAATATTGGTATACAAACCAATTCTACTTCTATTAGGACATATAGGGCGCATTAATGCTTCCTTGTGGGCGCCTTCCTCTTGCCTTGTCCATCCATGAGTGTGAAATAACAATATGGCATTGTTTTCCACACTTAGTGCATTTGATCTTGTGGAGGCACCATCTCCATATCTTGATGAATAACAATTGTTTTATTGGAATAACAATTGTTATGAATTGTTTTCACCATCTTGAATGTTTGTTTTCACCATGATCTTGTTGTCTTGTATCAACTCATTACTCATGCTTGTGAGAACATAATCCTTAGATCCATCCTTATCATCCTCCCTTTCTTCAAGACAAGACGTCCTCGTCTTGTGATTATCTGAAAGTGGAATAAACAAGAAAAACAAAGTGTATGCACCATATATATAGATATATTGGTACTCATTAGTTGTTAGCAAAACACAATATAGTGAATATATCATATGATCACGAAATTTGTATGCAAACAACAACATAATAGTCATATTTTTTCATGTCATAGCAATCAAAATTGCAAATATAAGTATAGTTTGATTTAATGGAACATGTATTCAACAAATAATGTGGTGAACTAAATATATGTGTTTCGGCTACTTCATGTTTATCAATATCTATCCCAATAACACATTATTTATTTCGGCCACTTCATTATATGTAACACATATATGATGTATCATGAAAATTTTATCCAAATTATAGTCACCAATCAAATAAAATTTGAAACTAGTATCATATGTGCTAACATTATCACAAACAAATTTATCCATAGCACATTGTATATCAATTGGTTCTTTAAGCATGTCATCATAAATAATATCACTAGAAGGTATCATAGCAAGTACTTCTTTATGTGTAATCAAACCATGTTGTGAAATTTCGAATTCATAGGTTTGTATGGTTGAAAATTATACATAATTCATTACTACTAGGTACCAACCCGAAATCTATACCATTATCATTACTAACCTCCTCATGTGTAGTAGGTATGATCTCCTCAATATCTTGTGAATTTGAAGGTTGTAGCTCCCTTTCTTCAAAAATAACCTTCATATCACAAGCTAGCTTTCTTGTATCCTCCAATTTATGTGATGATTGTAATGTTTCCTTGCCCTCCCTTTCTTCAAGAGAAACCTGTACATAAGAAAACATCACTAGGAAAAATTATGGCATTAGTTAAAAGACTTTTTCCACTCGGCCTAGGCTTGTCTTCCTCCATGGATTTGTTGTTTTCACTCCCCTTCTCTATCACTTCAAACTTTTGCCTTGATTCATGCATGATTTGTTGGGGTGACATAGGCCTCAATATGATATCCTTATTGTTCCAATTCAAGTGGTGGGTGTTTGCTCTCCCATCATGTAGCACCTTTCTATCAAATTGCCATGGTCTTCCAAGTAATAGGTGGCAAACCGACATGGGAACAACATCACACTCAATTGTATCCTTGTATGGTCCAATTTGAAATTCCACTCTCACCATATGACATACCTTCATCTCCTCTTTGTCAGTAATCCATTGAATATAGTATGGATTGGGGTGTGGATATACTTCAACCTTAGCTTTGCACATAATTCTTTGCTTGCTAGATTTCTACAACTTCCTCCATCTTAATCACCTTGCAAGCCATACTAGGTCCAACAATTGCTTTGGTTTGAAATAAATTGCACCTTTGGCTCTCATCTTTGCTAGGAGCAATAGTCAATGCTTTGGTGCACACAATAGTTGGATAATTTGTAGCAAAGGCATTAAGGGGACCATCATCATCATCACATGTATCCTCTCCATTAGGATCAGCATCATCTCCACTCTCATACTCCTCATTAGCATTGATCACCATAACTTTCTTATTAGGACAATCTCTCTTAAAGTGCCCTCTTCCTCCACAAGTATGGCATGTCATGTCTCTATGTCTAGCTGTTGATTGAGTAGAACCACTTCCACTAGCTGCAGGTTGTGGTGTTTTCCTTGTATTGGAGATGCTAGACTCGGGTTTGGATGGTGTACTATCTCGAGTTGGAGTAATTGTAGGTGTAGGTGGTGAAAAGGAAGAGGATCTCGAGGCCAAATTTTCCTTGGAGCCAAAGTAACCTCCTCGGCCAACCTCTTTTCTGCCTCCCTTGATTGATGTAACAATTCTGTCATATTGTTATATGGCACATGCCTCACAATGCATCTAATTTGAAAAGATAATCCTGACAGAAATCTTTGCATTGTTTGCTCTTTTGCTTCAACAACTCGAGCTCTTTGTAGCACTAATTCCATCTCTTTGTAATATTGATCCACTGAATTTGTTCCTTGCTTCAAATTTTGCAACTTGTCATAGAGAGTCCTCAAATAATTTGTTGGAACAAACCTCTCAGTCATAAGTTGTTTCATCTCAGCCCATGTAGTAATTTCTGGTTGATTTTGTGTTTCCCTCAATCTTATGATGCCATCCCACCACAAGAGAGCATAACCATCAAATCCAGAAGATGCTAGCTTGATTTTCCTCTCATCAGTGTAATTATGCATTCTCCATAGCTTTTCTATCTTCAATTCCCACATCAAGAACTCCTCAGCATCATCATTATCACATGTGAGAGTAGGCACAAAGAATTTTGGTTTCCCAAGTCCATCCTCTTCTCTATTATCATCCAATGGAATTCTTCTAGGTGGAAAATTACCACGGCCTCCATAAGCAATGGCGGCCTTCTTCATGATTACCACCAAGATTAGCTCTTTGTAATTGTGTGGAAATATTTGCAACTTCCCTTGTGAGATTATTCATGGCCTCTTGAAGAACACGAATTGAATTTGTAGCTTCAGTTTGTTTCTCAATAACCACTGTCAAATCCTTCCTTAGGATATCATCATATTCCTCAATTTTCTCTCAACTCTATGCTCAATCCGATTAGCAACTCCTTCTCTAAAGAGATTAAAATCTGCCCATGTACATGTATCATCAGCATTCTTTGTTTTGGGCATCAAATCAGCTTTCTCCTTTTCACCCTGCACAGAAGATTCACTAGCAAAATCATGATTAATGGGTTAGTGAAAATAAATAATCAATGGGTTGTGGTGCCTCTCAAACTCACTCAAACCAGCAAAGAAAGGTTCACTTACTGTTCCAAAGTGAATAAGGATCAACTTACCAACAAGTACCAATGAAAACTGTGTCAAGTGAGAGAAGAGAATACCAGGCTCTCAAGTGTCACAATGCAAAACAAGGTATTTGGTGGGGCTTGGTTGGGATTCCTAACAACACCAAAATAACAACTCCAATGCACTGCTCAATGTGATAAAAATAACTAAAGGAAACACTCACACTTGGAGACAATTGTGGCTTAGCAAATATATGGTAGAGATTTTGCAAGCACTAGAAAGACACTAGCAAATACTCAATGAAACAGGCACAAGATTGCTCAATATGTCCACAAAAATTCCAATATGAAATAGCTTCCACTAGTGATATGTAGCTCGGCTCTTTTGCTTTTTCTCTTCTTTCTATTTTTTTTATACTTTTTCCCTTTTTCTATTTTTTTTTGATTTTTCAATGGCCTTTGAATCAACTAGGAGCACAATGAGATGGAAACAAAAATTAGTGGACAGATATGATCAAATGAGCAGCCTGATAGAGCAATTAAACAGCTAGTCTTATGGGTTTTGGTACCTAAAGTTTGCTTAGAAAGGCTGTGTCTAAGGCTTATCAAAGATCAGCACGAAATCCTAGAGAAACAGAGAGAAAACAAATGAAAAACTAAGAAAATCGGATGTTATTCGAGCTCACGGCAGAGAATTTGTTCACGGCAGAGAAACTGCTCGTTTTGCTACCGCGGCAGAGCGCTGGTGTGCTGGTGGTGTGGTGCGTTACGGTGCGGCGAGCGGATTTGTAAGCGCGCACAAGGTAAAACCGAGAGCGGCTAGGAGCGCGGTACGGCAGCGGCGGCAGAGAATTGCGCGCGTTTTGGCTCGAGGCAGCGAATCCGACCTCGGCTAGGAACGAGTGCGGGTGGGAGTGGCGCGCGCACGCTGGTAAGGGAATTTCGTCACCGCGGCCCGGTTTGGTAAGGTGAATCCGATAGCGAGTGGAACACGGTGGCGGCAGCGTTTTGGGCGGTTTTTGGTGCCACGGCAGGAATTCGACAAGCACTATGGCTCGGATATGAATACTTGCAGTTCAACACGATTTGAAATCAGCACCAATGCAACACAATGACTCAAGGAACTAGATCAACTTGCCAAAACAAATTGTAGGTCTAAAATTCCGAGAACAACAAGATCCACAATTTTTTGGTGGGAATTTTCGGTATAGAAACAAAAGGAACTAGATGAACCCTAAAAGATGAAAACCTAAAAACAGAAAAACAGAAACGCAAATCAACAAAAAGCAGCAACTAGGTAGATGCAAATTGGTGTTGATCTAGGCTCTGGCAATGATCTAACCCTAATATTTTTGTGTGGCTTTTTCTGGATAGGAATAAAAACAACTAAAACTAGGGATAACTTTGCTCACCGAGTAAACTGGAGAATCTGATACCAAGATGATATGGGGTGGCCCAATCTTCTCAATGAGCTTCTCTCTCTCTTTTTGTATTTTCTGAATATATGTGGATAACTAGTGCTACACTGAGACCTCTCACTTGGATGACCCTCGTTGCCAATGCAACAACAATCAAGCCCTTTGGATATTCTCAACTACACACTCTTGCACAAGCAATCAATGATCACAAGTGGTCCTGTATCCCCCTAATTCCCAATGGAATAGCAAGATATCACGCAAACTTTGACTTGGTATACTTCAAGATGAATGCTTAGCAGCAATACAATCTCAAGGCTAGGGTTTTCTTTGTCTAAATTGTTCTCCCTTTGCTATGCGCCCTAGAGGGGGTATATATGAGAGGGGGTGCGGCCACAAGACCCCTCCTTGCGCAAGCACTACTCCTAATAGGACTAGGACTCCTATACCTAACACAATTGGATACAAACCGACCCCACACACAAGGGGTGCGGCCAATATTGGTATACAAACCAATTCTACTTCTATTAGGACATATAGGGCGCATTAATGCTTCCTTGTGGGCGCCTTCCTCTTGCCTTGTCCATCCATGAGTGTGAAATAACAATATGGCATTGTTTTCCACACTTAGTGCATTTGATCTTGTGGAGGCACCATCTCCATATCTTGATGAATAACAATTGTTTTATTGGAATAACAATTGTTATGAATTGTTTTCACCATCTTGAATGTTTGTTTTCACCATGATCTTGTTGTCTTGTATCAACTCATTACTCATGCTTGTGAGAACATAATCCTTAGATCCATCCTTATCAGTTGAGCCAAGGGAGCCCTGGCGCAGAGGCTTCCCTCGCGTCCGCCACTAGGGGCATCTGGTTCGCGGCGTCATCCTGATCGTTTTGGTGCAGGTCTCGTTTCCGGAGAAGGCCCATAGCCATCTACGGCGGAACTCCGGCGGCTGCCCCGCCGTATCCTCTGTTTCCACCGCCCACTTTTTGTCGCCGCCGACGGAGACTCCTCGCAAGCGTCAGATCTGCATCCAACGGAGCTGTTTGAATCTGGGATCATCTAATCTCCGCCGTCGACTACGGGTCGAACGGTGACTTACCGTTTCACCCCGCGCGTGCTGGCTAGCGGGCCGGCCCGCCTCCGTGCGGCCCAACTTCTTCAGATTTGGCCCTTTTGCCAATTCTTTCTGCAGGTTGAAATCATTTTTTCCAATAGATCTGTTTCTGGTGCTTTACTTTAAATCGAAACAAAAATGTTAATAAGAAAATCTTGCCAAACCAAAAATCACAGTGGTAGATCTACAAAATCTTAACTACCTCCAACTTGTAGATCTGCATTTTGTGCTATTTTTTAGGAGAAATAAAATAAATGGCAGAGACACTCTTTAACACCATTTATTTAATAACTTGAGTTTTATGGATCTAAAACTTGCAAACTCAACTGTTCTGAGTATCCCTTGATAATATCTATCTGTTGCGGTTGGCCTTGTGTTGACTTGAGTTGTTATGTGAAAATGACATGCATGTTAGTTTTTAGGCCAGAGAGCAATTCTGTGAATTGTTTAATTTTATGGGTGATGATTTTTGAAGTGAATCTAATTGGGTTGGTTTTCTAGTGACTAGGAGCACCTTATACTAGATTTTCATGATGTTAGGAGTTACACAATAAGATTGGTGCAATATTTAGTGTTTAGCCATTTTCTGCATATTATTGCTATGCCTTTATTAAATTGTGTGTTATATGGTTTTTGTTATAAAAGTGATTCCTAGCAGGTGTAAGGTATTAATACATTATTGGTATGTGTTTTGAGTGTTTCACTAGCATGATATAGTTTGTGTGTGAAAACCATGGTTGTTATAGTTTTATTCTCTTAGGGTGTTTTCCCTAGTAAAAATAGGTTAAAATTGTGTTATTCTTCATGATGGTATGATGAATTGAATAAATGCTTTAGTATTGTTTTCCATAGCATGGCTACTGTTATTTTTGCATGTTATACTTTCTTGCTTGATTGATTAAGTTCTAGATCATGTTGGCATGCCATGCTAGTTTTAGGTGATTTCTGCCATAACAGTTATTTGCATGCTTAGTTTTTGATAAATTGTTTAGGTTGTTATTTTGATATTACTAGCATGTCTAGGTGTTGTTTTCTCTGTTATTTGGATGCTATCTTATAGATCCATCATGTTAGAATAAATCTTGTTTGATGATCTAGTATTCTTATGCATGTATGCATGTCTAAATGGCCCTTTTTGCATCTCTAGTTTTAGTAGTCTTTTGCCCCATGATTATTTTCATGTATTGAGTGATGCCATGATATGTTTGGTATTGTTTTGTCTCTGTTATTAGGTTGTTTAGCTACTGGTTATATTAGTTCTCCATGCTTAGAAAAGCATGTGTTACTATGGGCTTGTAGTATTGCTTGTTATTATTTTCCTATGCATGTGTATGTGTTCCTAGGTTGTTTTCTTGTTATTTTGCTCATCCTCATGAATGACCAGAGGGTCATTTAACCTTATTTGAGCATGATATGAGAGTGGCACACCCACCGGACTCATTCCATTTTGGTTGAGGATCCATATCACCTATTCTAGTGTTATTCATGTGTATTGTCTTTGCTTGTTTTGCTTGTTGGTGTGCACCCTAGTAATATTGTTTGTGAGTGTACTTGTTTGATGAAATGCTTGTTGTATGTTTACTTTTTGTAAAGTGCTTTCCTTTGTTTGGTTCTGATTGAGTGCTTTCCTTTTTGTGTTTACGACGTTAGATAACAAAGACGGTATTATTTCCCGGAGAGGTTTTATTGCAACTCTTGTTTATTTCAAGAGCAAGACCAAGACCAGTGCCAAGGCAAGCCATTCTAAATGCTTGCTGTTTTTTTACTTACCATTATATATCATGCATGTTTTACTTCTGAAGTTTTACAAAAGTTTGATTCAAAAACTATTCTTTGAAGTGGACTATACCACTATCTATTTTATGTATCTAATATGCTATATCCACTATTTAATCTTGGTGTTACCAAGCCCTTTAGACATTTTAGTATCATCACTTAATCAACTTAAGTCCCCTAGTGGACATTTTAACTTGATGTTTTTGGAAAGCAAAGCTTGGAAAAACCCGAGGAAAGGTGGCCCTTGTCCGAGGAGGTTTGTGAAGAAGTAAATGTTTTCGACTTGTTTTCCAAAAATGACACATAACCTAGTCTTCGCCGGACAACTAAGCCGTGCTGCCACATTACCCCAATATGGGAACGGGGTCTAGCTAATTGCTTGTCGGTGTTAGTCCGTGTCTACCTCAAAGTGCTATAGGGGTTAGAGTCCCCCGAACTGAATTGTCGCCGGGAGGGAGAAACGGGACATTCACAGTGTGGGATTAAGTTCACTACCGGTTGCAGCAATTGGGTCTCCTGCCATGGCGGTGTGTTGTCAGGGGAAACCGGATCGATAAGGCTGACTCACTCGGTGCCGGGGAGAACAAACCAAGTTGAAGAGGTAGTCATTTACTAGCACTGACATAGTGGATGGTTAGGACCAGTTATCCGATGTTTGCATACTGTCTCGGACAGTCCGTGGTTGTTCACGGCGGATGTACTGGATCTTGTGGATTTTGTACACCTCTGCAGAGTAAAACTATTCAAAATAGACGCGTCCTCAGATATGGACAGTTGAATGGCCATGTAGCTAGCATTGTGTCAATGTTTTCAAAAAGCTGGAAAAGTGTTTTGGAACTTGTACCTGGGAGGTACGTTGAAAGGGAATGATTGTACCTTTGAGGTACCGGAGAAATGATGGTTTTGAAGAGGTGTTTTCCAAGAAGTTTTGCAAAGAAAAAAACTTTCTTTTATTTAGAAGGCTTTATCAAAACCTTGTGGACATGCAATATCTACAAGAGAAATAAAATATCTTTCGAAGTATCTTCTTCAACAAAAACAACTAAAACTTGTGCAACCATGATGTGTCATCAATTCATCATGGATAGATGAACCCTAATTACAGCCTTCCTACCACCTATATATATGTATACTTGCATGCTTAGCTTTCATTTGGGGTGTCTTGCGGAGTACATTCAAACGTACTCACATTGGTTTCGTCCCTGGCTATTGTCTTAGCCAGACTTTGAGCAGAAACCCGGAGAACCTGAAGAAGATGGTGTCGCTGACGGCTATGCGAACTAGGAACGTCTCCGAGTCAGTAGCCTGTAGGTAGTCCAGGCATGACTTGGGTTTACCACGAGTGTGTTTTGTAGACTTCCGCTGTTTCTTGTATGTGTTCCTGCCCTGCGTGGCAGTTCTTTTTCAACTGTGTCGTGTGACCAGTTGTGTAAGCCGTTTATTCGTGTAGTGGATGTTGTAATCTGCAATGCCAACTCGAGTATGTTGTTCACGACTAACTGATCATGGGATCGTGAATGTATGCATACTGGAGGTCTCGGACTGCAAGTCTGGGGTCCCCACATAGTTCCACTTGGCTACCTCCTTCCGGCTCACATAGAGGGGCCAGGACGGCAGTTCCGTCTTTTTCTACAGCGGGGCTAGGGTTTCACCGGAGAGGGGCTCCGGAGCGTCTGAATCCCACCAAGTCCCATGGTATGACATACCATGTGTTTTAGAGTGTTCCATGTGGCTTGGATGGCAAAGATACCATCACTCCCTGTGTTATGGCCTCACCGACGTCGGATTCCCTCTTCCGGGTTCCAGGACTGCTCACACACCCCGAAACTCTGGGATCTGACGGAACGCAGGGAACCTTGCCAATATGTGGGCCCTACCATTGTCTTGGGTGTTCCTTGGGCCTAACATGACCCAACCAAGCAACTAGTTCCAATTTTCTACCCCTTCCGGCTCACGTAGAGGGGCGAGGACGACAGTTCCGTCTTTTTCTACAGCGGGGCTAGGGTTTCACCAGAAAGGGGCTCCGGAGTGTCTGAATCCCACCAACTCCCATGGTATGCCATACCATGTGTGTTAGAGTGTTCCGTATGTCTGGGATGCCAAATCTCCCATCACTCCTTGTGTTATGGCCTCACCAGCGTCGGATTCGCTCTTTCGGGTTCCACGACTGCTCACACACCCGAAACTCCCGGATCTGACAGAACGCGAGGAACCTTGCCAATACGTGAGCCCTACCATTGTCTTGGGTGTTCCTTGGGCCTAACATGACAAAACCAAGCAACTAGTTCCACTTTTCTACCCCCTTTCGTCTCACGTAGAGGGGCCAGGACGGCAGTTCCGTCTTTTTCTACACAGGGGCTAGGGTTTCACCGGAGCGAGGCTCCGGAGCGTCTGAATCCCACCAAGTCCCATGGTATGACATACCATGTGTGGTAGAGTGTTACATGTGTCTTCGATGCCAAAGATACAATCACTCCCTGTGTTATGGCCTCAGCGGCGTCGGATTCCCTCTTCCGGGTTCCAGGACTGCTCACACCCCCAAACTCCCGATCAGACGGAATGGGGAAAACTTTCCAATAGGTGGACCCTACCATTGTATTGGGTGTTCCTTGGGACTAACATGACACAACCAAGCAACTAGTTCCACTTTGCTACCCCTTCTGGCTCACGTAGAGGGGCCAGGACGGCAGTTCCGTCTTTTTCTACAACGGGGCTAGGGTTTCACCGGAGAGGGGCTCCGGAGTGTATGAATCCCACCAACTCCCATGGTATGCCATACCATGTGTGTTAGAGTGTTCCGTATGTCTGGGATGCCAAAGATACTATCACTCCCTGTGTTAAGGCCCTACCGGCGTCGGATTCCCTCTTTCGGGTTCCAGGACTGCTCACATACCCCGAAATTGCCGGATCTGACGGAACGGGGGAACCATGCCAATAGGTGGGCCCTACCATTGTCTTGGGTGTTACTTGGGCCTAACATGACACAAACAAGCAACTAGTTCCACTTTTCTACCCCCTTCCGGCTCATGTGGAGGGGCCAGGACGGCAGATCCGTCTTTTTCTACATCGGGGCTAGGGTTTCACCGGAGAGGGGCTCCGGAGCGTCTGAATCCCACCAAGTCACATGGTATGACATACCATGTGTTTTATAGTGTTCCATGTGTCTTGGATGACAAATATCCCATCACTCCCTGTGTTATGGCCTCACCGACGTCGGATTCCCTCTTTCGGGTTTCAGGACTGCTCACACACCCCGAAACTCCCGGATCTGACGGAACACGGGGAACCTTGCCAATAGGTTGGCCCTACCATTGTCTTGGGTGTTCCTTGGTCCTAAAATGACACAACCAAGCAACTAGTTCCACTTTGCTACCCATTCCGGCTCATGTAGAGGGGCCCGGACGGCAGTTCCGTCTTTTTGTACAGCGGGGCTAGGGTTTCACCGGAGAGGGGCTCTGGAGCATATGAATCCCACCAAGTCCCATGGTATGACATACCATGTGTGTTATAGTGTTCCATGTGTCCTGGATGACAAATATCCCATCACTCCTTGTGTTATGGCCGCACCGACGTCGGATTCCCTCTTCCGGGTTCCAGGACTGCTCACACACCCCGAAACTCCCGGATCTGACGGAACGCGGGGAACCTTGCCAATAGGTGGGCCCTACCATTGTCTTGGGTGTTCCTTGGTACTAAAATGACACAACCAAGCAACTAGTTCCACTTTGCTACCCCCTTCCGGCTCACGTAGAGGGGCCAAGTCGGCAGTTCCGTCTTTTTCTACAGCGGGGCTAGGGTTTCACCGGAGAGGGGCTCCAGAGTGTCTGAATCCCACCAAATCCCATGGTATGTCATACCATGTGTGTTAGAGTGTTCCGTATGTCTGGGATGCCAAAGATACTATCACTCCCTGTGTTAAGGCCTTACCGGCGTCGGATTCCCTCTTCCGGGTTCCAGGACTGCTCACATACCCCGAAATTGCTGGATCTGACGGAACGGGGGAACCTTGCCAATAGGTGGGCCCTACCATTGTCTTGGGTGTTACTTGGGCCTAACATGACACAAACAAGAAACTATTTGCACTTTTCTACCCCCTTCCGTCTCACGTAGAGGGGCCAGGACGGCAGATCTGTCTTTTTCTACAGCGGGGCTAGGGTTTCACCGGAGAGGGGCTCCGGAGCGTCTGAATCCCACCAAGTCCCATGGTATGACATACCATGTGTGTTATAGTGTTCCATGTGTCTTGTATGACAAATATCCCATCACTCCCTGTGTTATGGCCTCACCGGCGTCGGATTCCCTCTTCCGGGTTCCAGGACTGCTCACACACCCCGAAACTCCCGGATCTGACGGAACGCGGGGAACCTTCCCAATATGTGGGCCCTACCATTGTCTTGGGTGTTCCTTGGTCCTAAAATGACACAACCAAGCAACTAGGTCCACTTTGCTACCCCCTTCCGGCTCACGTAGAGGGGCCAGGACGACAGTTCCGTCTTTTTATACAGGGGGCTAGGGTTTCACCAGAGAGGGGCTCCGGAGCGTCTGAATCCCACCAAGTCCAATGGTATGCCATACCATGTGTGTTAGAGTTTTCCATATGTCTGGGATGCCAAAGATACCATCACTCACTGTGTTATGGCCTCCCCGGCGTCGGATTCCCCGGGGGACTGTGACTCACACACCCTAAAACTCACGGATCTGACGGAACAGGGGGAACCTTTCCAATAGGTGGGCCCTACCATTGTCTTGGGTGTTACTTGGGCCTTACATGACACAACCAAGCAACTAGTTCTACTTTTATACCCCCTTCCGGCTCACGTAGAGGGGCCAGGACGGCAGTTCCGTCTTTTTCTACATCGGGGCTAGGGTTTCACCGGAGAGGGGCTCTGGAGCGTCTGAATCCCACCAAGTCCAATGGTATGCCATACCATGTTTGTTAGAGTGTTCCATGTGGCTTGTATGCCAAAGATACCATCACTCCCTGTGTTATGGCCTCAACGGCGTCGGATTCCCTCTTCCGGGTTCTAGGACTGCTCACACACCTCGAAACTCCCGGATCTGACAGAACGCGGGGAACCTTGCCAATATGCGGGCCCTACTATTGTCTTGGGTGTTCCTGGGGACTAAAATTACACAACCAAGCAACTAGTTCCAATTTTCTACCCCCTTCCGGCTCACGTAGAGGGGCCAGGACGACAGTTCCGTCTTTTTCTATAGTGGGGCTAGGGTTTCACCAGAGAGGGGCTCCGGAGTGTCTGAATCCGACCAAGTCCCATGGTATGCCATAACATGTGTGATAGAGTGTTCCATGTGTCTTGGATTCCAAAGATACTATCACTCCCCGTGTTAAGGCCTTACCGGCGTCGGATTCCCTCTTCCGGGTTCCAGGACTGCTCACACACCCCAAAACTGCCGGATCTGACGGAACGGGGGAACCTTGCCAATAGGTGGGCCCTACCATTGTCTTGGGTGTTACTTGGGCCTAACATGACACAAACAAGCAACTAGTTCTACTTTTCTACCCCCTTCCGGCTCACGTAGAGGGGCCAGGACGGCAGATTCGTCTTTTTCTACAGCGGGGCTAGGGTTTTATCGGATAGGGGCTCCGGAGCGTCTGAATCCCACTAAGTCCCATGGTATGACATACCATGTGTGTTATAGTGTTCCATGAGTCTTGGATGACAAATATCCCATCGCTCCTTGTGTTATGGCCTCACCGGCGTCGGATTCCCTCTTCCGGGTTCCAGGACTGCTCACACACCTCGTAACTCCCGGATCTGCAGAACGCGGGGAACCTTGCCAATAGGTGGGACCTACCATTGTAGTGGGTGTTCCTTGGTCCTAAAATGACACAACCAAGCAACTAGTTCCACTTTGCTACCCCCTTCCGGCTCACGTAGAGGGGCCAGGACGGCAGTTCCGTCTTTTTCTACAGCGGGGCTAGGGTTTCACCGGAGAGGGGCTCCGGAGCGTCTGAATCCCACCAAGTCCCATGTTATGCCATACCATGTGTTCTAGAGTGTTCCACATGTCTGGGATGCCAAAGATACTATCACTCCCTGTGTTAAGGCCTTACCGTCGTCGGATTCCCTCTTTCGGGTTCCAGGACTGCTCACATACCCCGAAATTGCCGGATCTGACGGAACGGGGGAACCTTGCCAATAGGTGGGCCCTACCATTGTCTTGGGTGTTACTTGGGCCTACCATGACACAAACAAGAAACTATTTCCACTTTTCTACCCCCTTCCGTCTCACGTAGAGGGGCCAGGACGGCAGATCTGTCTTTTTCTACAGCGGGGCTAGGGTTTCACCGGAGAGGGGCTCCGGAGCGTCTGAATCCCACCAAGTCCCATGGTATGACATACCATGTGTGTTATAGTGTTCCATGTGTCTTTTATGACAAATATCCCATCACTCCCTGTGTTATGGCCTCACCGGCGTCGGATTCCCTCTTCCGGGTTCCAGGACTGCTCACACACCCAGAAACTCCCGGATCTGACGGAACGCGGGGAACCTTCCCAATATGTGGGCCCTACCATTGTCTTGGGTGTTCCTTGGTCCTAAAATGGCACAACCAAGCAACTAGGTCCACTTTTCTACCCCCTTCCGGCTCACGTAGAGGGGCCAGGACGACAGTTCCGTCTTTTTCTACAGCGGGGCTAGGGTTTCACCAGAGAGGGGCTCCGGAGCGTCTGAATCCCACCAAGTCCCATGGTATGCCATACCATGTGTGTTACAGTGTTCCATATGTCTGGGATGCCAAAGATACCATCACTCACTGTGTTATGGCCTCACCGGCGTCGGATTCCCTTCCGGGTTCCACGACTGCTCACACACCCTAAAACTCACGAATCTGACGGAACGGGGGGAACCTTTCCAATAGGTGGGCCCTACCATTGTCTTGGGTGTTACTTGGGCCTAACACGACACAACCAAGCAACTAGTTCTGCTTTGCTACCCCCTTCCGGCTCACGTAGAGGGGCCAGGACGGCAATTCCGTCTTTTTCTACATCGGGGCTAGGGTTTCACCGGAGAGGGGCTCCGGAGCGTCTGAATCCCACCAAGTCCCATGGTATGACATAACATGTTTGTTAGAGTGTTCCATGTGTCTTGGCTTCCAAATATCCCATCACTCCCTGTGTTATGGCCTCACCGGCGTCGGATTCCCTCTTCCGGGTTCCAGGACTGCTCACACACCCCGAAACTCCCGGATCTGACAGAACGCGGGGAATCTTGCCAATACGTGGGCCCTACCATTGTCTTGGGTGTTCTTTGGGCCTAACATGACAAAACCAATAAACTAGTTCCACTTTGCTACCCCCTTCCGGCTCACGTAGAGGGGCCAGGACAACAAGTCCGTCTTTTTTTACAAAGGGGCTAGGGCTTCATCGGAGAGGGGCTCCGGAGCGTCTGAATCCCACCAAGTCCCATGGTATGACATACCATGTGTGTTATAGTGTTCCATGTGTCTTTTATGCCAAAGATACCATCACTCCCTGTGTTATGGCCTCACCGGCGTCGGATTCCATCTTCCGGGTTCCAGGACTGCTCACACACGCCGAAACTCCCGGATCTGATGGAACGCGGGGAACCTTGCCAATAGGTGAGACCTACCATTGTATTGGGTGTTCCTTGGGCCTAAAATGACACAACCAAGCAACTAGTTCCACTTTTCTACCCCTTCCGGCTCACGTAGAGGGGCCAGGACGGCAGTTTCGTCTTTTTCTACAGCAGGGCTAGGGTTTCATTGGAGAGGGGCTCCGGAGCGTCTGAATCCCACCAAGTCACACGGTATTCCATAACATGTGTGTTAGAGTTATCCATGTGTCTTGGATGCCAAAGATAACATCACTCCCTATGTTATGGCCTCACCGGCGTCGGATTCCCTTTTGTGGATTCCACGACTGCTCACACACCCTGAAACTCCCGGATCTGACGGAACGTGGGGAACCTTGCCAATAGGTGGGCCCTACCATTGTCTTGGGTGTTACTTGTTCCTACCATGAAACAACAAAGCAACTAGTTCCACTTTTCTACCCCCTTCCGGCTCATGTAGAGGGGCCAGGATGGCAGATCCGTCTTTTTCTACAGCGGGGCTAGGGTTTCACTGGAGAGGGGCTCCGGAGCGTCTGAATCCCACCAAGTCCCATGTTTTGACATACAATGTGTGTTATAGTGTTCCATGTGTCTTTTATGCCAAATATCCCATCACTCCCTGTGTTATGGCCTCACCGGCGTCGGATTCCCTTCCGGGTTCCACGATTGCTCACACACCCTGAAACTCACGGATCTGACGGAACGGGGGGAACCTTGCCAATAGGTGGGCCCTACCATTGTCTTGGGTGTTCCTTGGGACTAACATGACACAACCAAGCAACTAGTTATACTTTTCTACCCCCTTCCGGCTCACGTAGAGATGCCAGGACGGCAGTTCCGTCTTTTTCTACATCGGGGCTAGGGTTTCATCGGAGAGGGGCTCCGGAGCGTCTGAATCCCATCAAGTCCCATGGTATGCCATATCATGTTTGTTAGAGTGTTCCATGTGTCTTTTATGCCAAAGATACCATTACTCCCTGTGTTATGGCCTCACCGGCGTCGGATTCCCTCTTACGGGTTCCAGGACTGCTCACACACCCCGAAACTCCCGGATCTGACGGAACGCTGGGAAACTTGCCAATATGTGGGCCCTACCATTGTCTTTGGTGTTCCATGGGCCTAACATGACACAACCAAGCAACTAGTTCCAATTTTCTACCCCCTTCCCGCTCACGTAGACGGGCCAGGACAACAATTCCGTCTTTTTACAAAGGGGCTAGGGTTTCATCGGAGAGGGGCTCCGGAGCGTCTGAATCCCTCCAAGTCCCATCGTATGACATGCCATGTGTGTTATAGTGTTCCATGTGTCTTGTATTCCAAAGATACCATCACTCCCTCTGTTATGTCCTCACCGGCGTCGGATTCCCTCTTCCGGGTTCCAGGACTGCTCACACACCCCGAAACTCCCGGATCTGATGGAACGCGGGGAACCTTGCCAATAGGTGAGCCCAACCATTGTATTGGGTGTTTCTTGGGCCTAACATGACACAACCAAGCAACTAGTTCCACTTTGCTACCCCCTTCCGGCTCACGTAGAGGGGCCAGGACGGCAGTTTCGTCTTTTTCTACGGCGGGGCTAGGTTTTCATCGGAGAGGGGCTCCGGAGCGTCTGAATCCCACCAAGTCACACGGTATTCCATAACATGTGTGTTAGAGTGTTACATGTGTCTTTTATGCCAAAGATACCATCAGTCCATGTGTTATGGCCTCACCGGCGTCGGATTCCCTTTTGTGGATTCCACGACTGCTCACACACCCCGAAACACCCGGATCTGACGGAACGGGGGGAACCTTGCCAATAAGTGGGCCCTACCATTGTCTTGAGTGTTACTTGGGCCTACCATGACACAACCAAGCAACTAGTTCCACTTTTCTACCCCCTTCCGGCTCATGTAGAGGGGCCAGGATGGCAGATCCGTCTTTTTCTACAGCAGGGCTAGGGTTTCACCGGAGAGGGGCTCCGGAGCGTCTAAATCCCACCAAGTCCCATGGTATGACATAATATATGTGTTATAGTGTTCCATGTGTCTTGGATGCCAAATATCCCATCACTCCCTATGTTATGGCCTCACTGGCGTCGGATTCCCTCTTCCGGGTTCCAGGTCTGCTCACACACCTCGAAACTCCCGTATCTGACGGAACGCGGGGAACCTTGGCAATAGGTGGGACCTGCCATTGTCTTGGGTGTTCCTTGGTCCTAAAATTACACAACCAAGCAACTAGTTCCACTTTTCTACCCCCTTCCGGCTCACGTAGAGGGGCCAGGACGGCAGTTCCGTCTTTTTCTACAGCGGGGCTAGGGTTTCACCAGAGAGAGGCTGCGGAGCGTCTGAATCCCACCAAGTCCCATTGTATGCCATACCATGTGTGTTAGATTGTTCCATGTGTCTTGTATGCCAAATATACCATCACTCCCTGTGTTATGGCCTCACCGGCCTCGGATTCCCTCTTCCGGGTTCTAGGAGTGCTCACACCCCCAAACTCCCGGATCTGACGGGACGGGGGGAAACTTTCCAATAGGTGGGCCCTACCATTGTATTGCGTGTTGCTTGGTCCTAAAATGACACAACCAAGCAACTAGTTCCACTTTTCTACCCCTTCTGGCTCACGTAGAGGGGCCAGGACGCCAGTTCCGTCTTTTTCTATAGCGGGGCTAGGGGTTCACCAGAGTGGGGCTCCGGAGCGTCTGAATCCCATGGTATGCCATACCATGTGTGTTACAGTGTTCCATGTGTCTTGGATGCCAAAGATACCATCACTCCCTGTGTTATGGCCTCACCGGCGTCGGATTCCCTCTTCCGGGTTCCAGGACTGGTTACACACCCCGAAACTCCCGGATCTGACGAAACGCGGGGAACCTTGCCAATAGGTGGGCCCTACCATTGTCTTGGGTGTTCCTTGGTCCTAAAGTGACACAACCAAGCAAATAGTTCCACTTTGCTACCCCTTCCGGCTCACGTAGAGGGGCCAGGACGGCAGTTCCGTCTTTTTTACAGCGGGGCTAGGGTTTCACCTGAGAGGGGCTCTGGAGCGTCTGAATCCCACCAAGCCCAATGGTATGCCAGGCCATGTGTGTTAGAGTGTTCCATGTGTCTGGGATGCCAAAGATACCATCACTCCCTGTGTTATGGCCTCACCGGCGTCGGATTCCCTCTTCCGGGTACCACGACTTCACACACACACCGAAACTCGCGGATCTGACGGAACGGGGGGAACCGTGCAATAGGTGGGCCCTACCATTTTCTTGGGTGTTACTTGGGCCTAACATGACACAACCAAGAAACTAGTTCCACTTTGCAACCCCCTTCCGGCTCACGTAGAGGGGCCAGGAAGGCAGTTCCGTCTTTTTGGACTAGGGTTTCACCGGAGAGGGGATCCGAAGCGTCTGTCTCCCACCAAGTCCCATGGTATGCCATACCATGTGTGTTAGAGTGTTCCATGTGTCTTTCATGCCAAAGATACCATCACTCCCTGTTTTCTGGCCACACCGGTGTCGGATTCCCTCTTCCGGGTTCCACGACTGCTCACACACCCCGAAACTCCCGGATCTGACGGAACGCATGGAACCTTGCCAATAGGTGGGCCCTACTAGTGTCTTGGGTGTTCCTTGGGCCTAACATGACACAAAAAGCAACTAGTTCCACTTTTCTACCCCCTTCCGGCTCACGTAGAGGGGGCCAGGACGGCAATTCCGTCTTTTTCTACAGCGGGGCTAGGGTTTCACCGGAGAGTGGCTCCGGAGCGTCTAATCCCACCAAGTCCCATGGTATGCCATACCATGTGTGTTAGAGTGTTCCATGTGTCTTGTATGCCAAAGATACCATCACTACCTGTGTTATGGCTTCACCGGCGTCAAATTCGCTCTTCCGGGTTCCAGGACTGCTCACACACCCGAAACTCCCGGATCTGACGGAACGCGGGGAACCTTGCCAATACGTGGGCCCTACCATTGTCTTGGTTGTTCCTTGGGCCTAACATGACACAACAAAGCAACTAGTTCCAAAGATACCATCACTCCATGTGTTATGGCCTCACCGGCGTCGGATTCCCTTTTGTGGATTCCACGACTGCTCACACACCCCGAAACTCCCGGATCTGACGGAACGGGGGGAACCTTGCCAATAGGTGGGCCCTACCATTGTCTTGAGTGTTACTTGGGCCTACCATGACACAACCAAGCAACTAGTTACACTTTTATACCCCCTTCCGGCTCATGTAGAGGGGCCAGGATGGCAGATCCGTCTTTTTCTACAGCAGGGCTAGGGTTTCACCGGAGAGGGGCTCCGGAGCGTCTAAATCCCACCAAGTCCCATGGTATGACATACTATATGTGTTATAGTGTTCCATGTGTCTTGTATGCCAAATATCCCATCACTCCCTATGTTATGGCCTCACTGGCGTCGGATTCCCTCTTCCGGGTTCCAGGTCTGCTCACACACCTCGAAACTCCCGGATCTGACGGAACGCCGGGAACCTTGGCAATAGGTGGGACCTGCCATTGTCTTGGGTGTTCCTTGGTCCTAAACACACAAGCAACTAGTTCCACTTTTCTACCCCCTTCCGGCTCACGTAGAGGGGCCAGGACGGCAGTTCCGTCTTTTTCTACAGCGGGGCTAGGGTTTCACCAGAGAGGGGCTGCGGAGCGTCTGAATCCCACCAAGTCCCATTGTATGCCATACCATGTGTGTTAGATTGTTCCATGTGTCTTGTATGCCAAATATAACATCACTCCCTGTGTTATGGCCTCACCGGCCTCGGATTCCCTCTTCCGGGTTCTAGGAGTGCTCACACCCCCAAACTCACGGATCTGACAGGACGGGGGGAAACTTTCCAATAGGTGGGCCCTACCATTGTATTGGGTGTTGCTTGGTCCTAAAATGACACAACCAAGCAACTAGTTCCACTTTTCTACCCCTTCTGGCTCACGTAGAGGGGCCAGGACGCCAGTTCCGTCTTTTTCTATAGCGGGGCTAGGGGTTCACCAGAGTGGGGCTCCGGAGCGTCTGAATCCCATGGTATGCCATACCATGTGTGTTACAGTGTTCCATGTGTCTTGGATGCCAAAGATACCATCACTCCCTGTGTTATGGCCTCACAGGCGTCGGATTCCCTCTTCCGGGTTCCAGGACTGGTTACACACCCCGAAACTCCCGGATCTGACGAAACGCGGGGAACCTTGCCAATAGGTGGGCCCTACCATTGTCTTGGGTGTTCCTTGGTCCTAAAGTGACACAACCAAGCAAATAGTTCCACTTTGCTACCCCTTCCGGCTCACGTAGAGGGGCCAGGACGGCAGTTCCGTCTTTTTTACAGCGGGGCTAGGGTTTCACCCGAGAGGGGCTCCGGAGCGTCTGAATCCCACCAAGCCCAATGGTATGCCATACCATGTGTGTTACAGTGTTCCATGTGTCTGGGATGCCAAAGATACCATCACTCCCTGTGTTATGGCCTCACCGGCGTCGGATTCCCTCTTCCGGGTACCACGACTTCACACACACACACCGAAACTCGCGGATCTGACGGAACGGGGGAACCGTGCAATAGGTGGGCCCTACCATTTCTTGGGTGTTACTTGGGCCTAACATGACACAACCAAGAAACTAGTTCCACTTTGCAACCCCTTCCGGCTCACGTAGAGGGGCCAGGAAGGCAGTTCCGTCTTTTCGGGACTAGGGTTTCACTGGAGAGGGGATCCGAAGCGTCTGACTCCCACCAAGTCCCATGGTATGCCATACCATGTGTGTTAGAGTGTTCCATGTGTCTTTCATGCCAAAGATACCATCACTCCCTGTTTTCTGGCCACACCGGTGTCGGATTCCCTCTTCCGGGTTCCACGACTGCTCACACACCCCCGAAACTCCCGGATGACGGAACGCATGGAACCTTGCCAATAGGTGGGCCCTACTAGTGTCTTGGGTGTTCCTTGGGCCTAACATGACACAAAAAAGCAACTAGTTCCACTTTTCTACCCACTTCCGGCTCACGTAGAGGGGGCCAGGACGGCAATTCCGTCTTTTTCTACAGCGGGGCTAGGGTTTCACCGGAGAGGGGCTCCGGAGCGTCTAATCCCACCAAGTCCCATGGTATTCCATAACATGTGTGTTAGAGTGTTCCATGTGTCTTGTATGCCTAATATACCATCACTCCCTGTGTTATGGCTTCACCGGCGTCAGATTCGCTCTTCCGGGTTCCAGGACTGCTCACACACCCGAAACTCCCGGATCTGACGGAACGCGGGGAACCTTGCCAATACGTGGGCCCTACCATTGTCTTGGTTGTTCCTTGTGCCTAACATGACACAAAAAAGCAACTAGTTCCAATGATACCATCACTCCATGTGTTATGGCCTCACCGGCGTCGGATTCCCTTTTGTGGATTCCACGACTGCTCACACACCCCGAAACTCCCGGATCTGACGGAACGGGGGGAACCTTGCCAATAGGTGGGCCCTACCATTGTCTTGAGTGTTACTTGGGACTACCATGACACAACCAAGCAACTAGTTGCACTTTTATACCCCCTTCCGGCTCATGTAGAGGGGCCAGGATGGCAGATCCGTCTTTTTCTACAGCAGGGCTAGGGTAGGTTTCACCGGAGAGGGGCTCCGGAGCGTCTAAATCCCACCAAGTCCCATGGTATGACATACTATATGTGTTATAGTGTTCCATGTGTCTTGTATGCCAAATATCCCATCACTCCCTATGTTATGGCCTCACTGGCGTCGGATTCCCTCTTCCGGGTTCCAGGTCTGCTCACACACCTCGAAGCTCCCGGATCTGACGGAACGCCGGGAACCTTGGCAATAGGTGGGACCTGCCATTGTCTTGGGTGTTCCTTGGTCCTAAAATTACACAACCAAGCAACTAGTTCCACTTTTCTACCCCCTTCCGGCTCACGTAGAGGGGCCAGGACGGCAGTTCCGTCTTTTTCTACAGCGGGGCTAGGGTTTCACCAGAGAGGGGCTCCGGAGCGTCTGAATCCCACCAAGTCCCATTGTATGCCATACCATGTGTGTTAGAGTGTTCCATGTGTCTTGTATGCCAAATATACCATCACTCCCTGTGTTATGGCCTCACCGGCCTCAGATTCCCTCTTCCGGGTTCTAGGACTGCTCACACCCCCAAACTCCCGGATCTGACGGGACGGGGGGAAACTTTCCAATAGGTGGGCCCTACCATTGTATTGGGTCTTTCTTGGTCCTAAAATGACACAACCAAGCAACTAGTTACACTTTTCTACCCCTTCTGGCTCACGTAGAGGGGCCAGGACGCCAGTTCCGTCTTTTTCTATAGCGGGGCTAGGGTTTCACCAGAGTGGGGCTCCGGAGCGTCTGAATCCCATGGTATGCCATACCATGTGTGTTACAGTGTTCCATGTGTCTTGGATGCCAAAGATACCATCACTCCATGTGTTATGGCCTCACCGGCGTCGGATTTCCTCTTCCGGGTACCACGACTTCACACACGCACCGAAACTCGCGGATCTGACGGAACGGGGGAACCGTGCAATAGGTGGGCCCTACCATTGTCTTGGGTGTTACTTGGGCCTAACATGACACAACCAAGAAACTATTTCCACTTTGCAACCCCCTTCCGGCTCACGTAGAGGGGCCAGGAAGGCAGTTCCGTCATTTCGGGACTAGGGTTTCACCGGAGAGGGGCTCCGAAGCGTCTGACTCCCACCAAGTCCCATGGTATGCCATACCATGTGTGTTAGAGTGTTACATGTGTCTTTCATGCCAAAGATACCATCACTCCCTGTGTTCTGGCCTCACCGGTGTCGGATTCCCTCTTCCGGGTTCCACGACTGCTCACACACCCCGAAACTCACGGATCTGACGGAACGCATGGAACCTTGCCAATAGGTGGGCCCTACTAGTGTCTTGGGTGTTCCTTGGGCCTAACATGACACAAAAAAGCAACTAGTTCCACTTTTCTACCCCCTTCCGGCTCACGTAGAGGGGGCCAGGACGGCAATTCCGTCTTTTTCTACAGCGGGGCTAGGGTTTCACCGGAGAGGGGCTCCGGAGCGTCTAATCCCACCAAGTCCCATGGTATGCCATACCATGTGTGTTAGAGTGTTCCATGTGTCTTGTATGCCAAAGATACCATCACTCCCTGTGTTATGGCTTCACCGGCGTCAGATTCGCTCTTCCGGGTTCCAGGACTGCTCACACACCGAAACTCCCGGATCTGACGGAACGCGGGGAACCTTGCCAATACGTGGGCCCTACCATTGTCTTGGTTGTTCCTTGGGCCTAACATGACACAACAAAGCAACTAGTTCCACTTTGCTACCCCCTTCCGTCTCCGGCAGTTCCGTCTTTTTCTACAGAGGGGCTAGGGTTTCACCGGAGAGAGGCTTCGGAGCGTATGAATCCCACCAAGTCCCATGGTATGACATAACATGTGTGTTATAGTGTTACATGTGTCTTGGATGCCAAAGATACCATCACTCCCTGTGTTATGGCCTCACCGGCGTCGGATTCCCTCTTCCGGGTTCCAGGACTGCTCAGACACCCCGAAACTCCCGGATCTGACGAAACGCGGGGAACCTTGCCAATAGGTGGGCCGTACCATTGTCTTGGGTGTTACTTGGGCATAACATGACACAAACAAGCAACTAGTTCCACTTTGCTACCCCCTTCCGGCTCACGTAGAGGGGCCAGGACGGCAGTTCCGTCTTTTTCTACAGCGGGGCTAGGGTTTCACCGGAGAGGGGCTCCGGAGCGTCTGAATCCCACCAAGTCCCATGGTATGCCATACAATGTTTTCTAGAGTGTTCCATGTGTCTGGGATGCCAAAGATACTATCACTCCCTGTGTTAAGGCCTTACCGGCGTCGGATCCCCTCTACCGGGTTCCAGGACTGCTCACACACCCCGAAAGTCCCGAATCTGACGGAACAGGAGAACCTTGCCAATAGGTGGGACCTACCATTGTCTTGGGTGTTACTTGGGCCTAAAATGACACACCAAAGCAACTAGTTCCACTTTCCTACCCCCTTCCGGCTCACGTAGAGGGGCCAGGACGGCAGTTCTGTCTTTTTCTACAACGGGGCTAGGGTTTCACCGGAGAGGGGCTCCGGAGCGTCTGAATCCCACCAACTCCCATGGTATGACATAAGATGTGTGCTAGAGTGTTCCATGTGTCTGGGATGCCAAAGATACTATCACTCCCTGTGTTAAGGCCTTACTGGCGTCGGATTCCCTCTTCCGGGTTCCAATACTGCTCACACACCCCGAAACTCCCGGATCTGACGGAACGGGAGAACCTTGCAAATAGGTGGGCCCTACCATTGTATTGGGTGTTACTTGGGCCTAACTTGACACAACCAAGCAACTAGTTCCACTTTTCTACCCCCTTCCGGCTCACGTAGAGGGGCCAGGACGACAAATCTGTCTTTTTTACAGCGGGGCTAGGGCTTCACCGGAGAGGGGCTCCGGAGCGTCTGAATCCCACCAAGTCCCATGGTATGACATACCATGTGTGTTATAGTGTTCCATGTGTATTGGATGCCAAACATACCATCACTCCCTGTGTTATGGCCTCACCGGCGTTGGATTCCCTCTTCCGGGTTCCAAGACTGGTCACACACCCCGAAACTCCCGGATCTGACGAAACGCGGGGAACCTTGCCGATAGGTGGGCCCTACCATTGTCTTGGGTGTTCCTTGGTCCTAAAATTACACAAGCAAGCAACTAGTTCCACTTTGCTACCCCCTTCCGGCTCACGTAGAGGGGCCAGGACGGCAGTTCCGTCTTTTTCTACAGCGGGGCTAGGGTTTCATCGGAGAGGGGCTCCGGAACGTTTGAATCCCACCAAGAACAATGGTATGCCATACCATGTGTGTTTGAGTGTTCCATGTGGGCTGGATGCCAAAGATACCATCACTCCCTGTGTTATGGCCTCACCGGCGTCGGATTCCCTCTTCCGGGTTCCAGGACTGTTCACACACCCCGTAACTCCCGGATCTGACGGAACGCGGGGAACCTTGCCAATTTGTGGGCCCTACCATTGTCTTGGGTGTTCCTTGGGCCTAACATGACACAACCAAGCAACTAGTTACAATTTTCTACCCCATTCCGGCTCACGTAGAGGGGCTAGGACGACAGTTCCGTCTTTTTCTACAGCGGGGCTAGGGTTTCACCAGAGAGGGGCTCCGGAGTGTCTGAATCCCACCAAGTCCCATGGTATGCCATACCATGTGTGTTAGAGTGTTCCATGTGTCTTGGATGCCAAAGATCCCGTCACTCCTTGTGTTATGGCCTCACCGGCGTCGGATTCGCTTTTTCGGGTTCCACGACAGCTCACACACCCGAAACTCCCGGATCTGACAGAACGCGGGGAACCTTGCCAATACGTGGGCCCTACCATGTCTTGGGTGTTCCTTGGGCCTAACATGACAAAACCAAGCAACTAGGTCCACTTTGCTACACCCTTCCGGCTCACGTAGAGGGGCCAGGACGGCAGTTCCGTCTTTTTCTACAGCGGGGCTAGGGTTTCACCGGAGAGGGGCTCCGGAGCGTCTGAATCCCACCAAGTCCCATTGTCGTGGGATGATCACGGCAGATGTTACCAAAGGTAACTGATCTTGGGGCAAGTCGACACAGGTATTTGGGAGAGGGTTTAGCTCGAAAGAGAAAATGATGACAAGCGATCTAGGAATCGGCACCCAACTCGCCGAGTCTCGAATATTGCTCTCAGGTTATACTGGATACTCGATGATAGGTGATATGATTATGTCGTGAATCTCTGCCAAGCTAAGCCTAGGGGCCGGTTTATAAAGCACCCGTACCCCCCCTTGGCTTGCCCTCCAAGGCGTAGCTTGAATCCTATCCGAACTCTGCTTACAAACCCTAGCTTTCCTTACCGCAACCCACAATCCGGGTTACGAGGCCTACAAACTTTGGGCCTTCCAGAAGTTTCTTTATCCTTAGCCGGATCCCGCGCAGCGTCCTTTGGGCCGGGTTACACCTTGGAGTTGGCCTACCGGGTTACTATCCCCCCATCAGTAGTCCCCAGAATAGCTTGGGCTTCCTGGATTCCTCCGTGAAGCGCTGGCTATTCCCTGCAAAAATATCAAACGCTCAAGCGTATGGAGGCCGGGTTACAATGCTTTGATAAATGGCTGGGTCCAACTCCACGGTGACCATGCAGTAACCCGGCTCTCCCAAATGCTTCTCCTAACTTTCCAGGTCTAAGTCTTAATAAAAACTCCACGACTCTACACTTTTCTCGATAATTAATCCTGATACCAAGGAAAAGATCTTCTTTCCTTTTTTAACTGGACACCTCCCTCCATGCTAAAAATGTATCTTTCAAATTTCGAAATAGACGGCCATTACCCCGTATTTCCCGGGTTTCGCCCGTTGGGCTAAGTTTTTCCACCCAGGCCGTTATAAATAAGCCCTTGGAAGTAACCCTAGCTCCACGGCTTATTTTCCCCATTCCTCTTCCTTCCTCCTTTCAAGCTCGAGCCCCCAGAGCGCCATCACGGAAGCCCCGCGCGCGTCACCGGAGCCCATCCGCCGCCGCTTGCGCTCCGCCACAGCGCGGTTCACTCCACCGCCCAAATCCGCCACCAAACCTCCGATCTGCCCGCCAAGAATCGTGAAAGGGCACCAAGCTTGCGTCATCTGCCTCCGCAAAGCTTCGCTTCAATCTCCTTCGGTAAGTCTTCTACATCCTCTAACTTATCCTCGTAATTTCTTAGTTTTCTCCTCAAGTTAGATCTGAATCGAGCCGCCCGCGATTTCTCGGGTCATGCCGAATCAAGTCACTAGTGTTTACTCTAACTCACCCAATAGATAAGATATACAGTTTAACTCACTCTCCTACCACTTGTAATCACTAATTTTGCCACAAATTCAGAAATGAGACTCCCAATCTGGGCTGGAGTCGTCTAAATTTTCCGCCTTTACTCCTATCACCCGGAAAGTCTTTCCTCTCCGGCTCATTTGCTCATAATAGATGTACGGGCAGCCATTTACCCTCCCCGAACACTTATCTATGCATAAGATTCCACAGCCTTTGTAATAATGTGCGATACCCGGACAACTCATACCTGGCTCAACAAAGTAACACCCGGATCATGTTTAACTTACCAACACTTGCTCAACTGACAATTTCCGAGTTTTCACTTCTCACATCCTTTCCTTGGACGCTTTTTCAGGTTAACCCCATGGCGCCCAAGAGACAGGGAAAGCAGCCAGTTAAGGCCAAAACCACAAATTCCATATCCGCCAACTGGGGGCGATCCTCCGTCACCAAGGCCAAACTAGAGGAGCTGGTTGAACTAGGGGTTCTACCCCCTCAGGAAACTATCCAGTGGAGAGTACCGGGTAATGAAACCCGGCCCACTCCAGCAGAAAATGAGGTAATCTGTTTTGTTGAACATGTGACCCGGGGCTTCCGGCCTCCGGGTCATTCTTTCTTTCGCGACGTTTTAAGCCATTATGGCCTTCGCATTTTCGACATAGGACCCAACTCCATTCTAACTTCACTCATTTTATCGTTCTTTCCGAGTCTTACTTGTGCACTCCGCCAGTCTGGCTCTTTTCGTCGAACTCTTCCAGTGCAAACCGTGCCGCAAAAGCGGCGACGGTGCACTTCTTGCTTGCGGCGGGGTTTCCATCCAACGCCGCAAGAACTCCTTAATGCCTCCTCTCACCCTCAACTCCCACGTAAAGCACTGGCAGCTCTCATACTTTTACTGCCAGGACACCCCCTACCCGGCGAAAAGAAGTTGCCGGGTTACTCGGAGGGTCAACTTGACATTTCTGAAACCTTCAATGGGTTTGCCCCTGACCCGGAAAGGGAAATTCTGCCTCTATTGGCAAGAATCTCCATCCTTTCTGCCCAAGGCCTCACCGGGCTTAACCTGGTGAAGACTTGGGTCGATTTCCGCATCCAACCCAACTCCATTCGCACAAAACTGATGTGCGAATACTCGGGTCAAACCACAGACCGATCCGATACTCCACCAGCAATTTCGCTCCTAGCGATGCCAACAAAACAATCAAGGGCTTTCTGACGGAAAAGCTCGAGGTGATCCGGAACATAGCCGGATAGAACCTTTCACCCTCGAGAACCCGGCCCCGCGGTAAGGACCTAATTCTAACAAGTTCAGTTTTATTCGTTCCTCTTGATACAACTGTTAATCCTTGATCTGGTGTCTCCACCTCAGGCCGACAGTGACTTCTGAAGGCGGATACTCCTCCTAACTCCGGAAACCCGGAAAGGAAGGGGATGCCGTTAACTCGGCGAAGGCACATACTTAGTCCCCTTGAATACGTCATGCCCTACTTCTCATTGCCACACTATAATCTTGATTACTTTCAGAACAAGAAGACCAAGACGAGGAGAAAGAAACGGACTGCAAGGTGGAGTCTGCCAGTGATGAAGATGAACCGGAACCAGCAATTAAAGCCGGATCCAAAAGAAAACCCCAAGGAATCGTTTTCCAGGTTTCATTTCATTTCCTTGTGCTTAATTTGCGTTCCCGTGATATCATTCATGAGCTAACCCCGTCATCACCCCTTTGGCCATAACTGAAGGAGCCACCTGCGTCCAAACGTAGAGTGACCCGGAACCATCCGGTAGCGAGACCCTTAACCCGGGTACTTCATCGCTCCAGCTCGACATACAGGTATTCACCATACACAGAATCTTTCCCAAACATTCCCTCACAAAGTAATCTAACACCTTGCTTGGTATTTTTCAGTATCTTCCGGGTCCAGCAGCGGCTTTCCCTCGACTTCGCGGTGAACCCGGGTAAAGTTCTTTTCCTGATGTTTGCCGAACTTTTATCGCCCTTTTCATGACTTATGCGCTAACTGCACCTTTGTACTTTCTATAGAGCCGCGGTCGTTGTTAGCGACCAGGAAGACATGGAAGTTGAGGACCGGGGTAAGAATAAACCGACTGACGACGCATTCACCACAGCTGGTGATGAGCAAGCGTCACCAACGAACCCGGCTAGACAAGAAGCCGGTATCCAATAGCCTCGCACGCAAGCGAGAAGGAAAAAGGCGCAGCTGCGGGCGCGGGGGAGGAGGGCCAAACTCCGACATTCGGATGACCCGGTGCCGTCTCCGTTACGAAGAAAACTTCTTCTCCAAATTTCCACGCCCCCGAGTCTTAACTCGGATAACAATGATTTTAACCAGCTTATGAGTGCTCTCCTGTCCATGAAAGCTTCAGAGGAAATGTCTTGGAGCGTATGGCCGCAGCACATCAGGTAACATTATTTGATATTCCTTTACACACCCAGTCCCCAAGTTCTGAGCATAACTTGCTGAAGTTGTGCTCGGTACTTCATACAATATTCGGCTTGTCATGATATCCGACTTACAGTTTCACTCGTTCCTTGCAGGCGGAAATTACTCGGTCCGACGAGGTATTACTCAAGACCGAGCAGCTCCTGCTTGCTGAAGTAAAGCGCAGAGAAACCCTTGAGGCGGAGGTGAAGGCTTTGAAAAAAGACGTCTCCAGATACAAGAAGAAGTACGATGCTGCCCAATCTACACTGAAAAACTTGTCGAACCAGGTTGCGGACACTTATCGCATCTTGCTAAGTAAGTTTTTGTTCGCGATTAACTTACATGCCTCTATCTTTATCGTTATAATAATCAAGATTACTGATATGCTTTCTTTTATTCAATTGCAGGTGCTAACCTTGCTGCTCCGGAGGACGATGCCGTTGCTATGACTAAAACGCTAAAGACTGTGCTCAGAACATTTTTTGCCGGCACAAAGCTTTTATTGGATGCCGTGAAATGGCCTTCCGAGGTATACCCAGGCGAAGAAAACCTTATGCAAGCTTTTTCGACGGTGCCTGGATGGATTGAAATATGGAAGCGCTCGTCTTGCCGAGTCGGTATGACCGGGCCTTTACGCTGGCGAAAGCTTATTTTCCTAAGCTTGACCCGGCAAAGGTAATATCCGGGTTTCCAGAATTCAAGGCTGACGGCTCCAAGTTTACGCCCAAGGATTTCAAAGTTATACAATCCGCCGTACGCCACTCGGCTACTGCCTTGGCCGATAAGATGGAACTGGACACAATCATGAGCTCGTACGACGCTGAAGGCAAAACCATTTTGGTGGAGGCACCCCCTCCTTCGACATGCTGGAAAAATGGGCGACTGACCTGGCCAGGAGGAGAAGAAGCTGCTAAGAGAGAGGCCGAGTTAGGCTTAAGGCCGTCTACTCTACACCAGCTGTTCCTCCACCTGTCCGTCCTGATGTGGAAAGTCGGGTAATGCTGCTGGAAAGGCTAAGGAGTAGGTCCAAGACCAAGACCCGGAAGACCATTCCCAGGATGCCGAGTAGGATGATGTCTTGTTTCTGTGTTTTTTTTTTTAAAAAAAAAACTGGTATGATTTTGACGATGCGCTTGTTGCGCCATTGATACTGGTACTGTCACTTTGTACTTTTAATTCGTGATAACTTTGTGCCTTTCCCGGCTTTTGATAATCTCGACCTTGTTTTATTCTTAAGCTTATTCTCGATACCCGATTGCTTTGATTCCCTTTTCGAGGCTCGGTTAACGAGTATCGTGGGCTTTGATAAGGGACTTTTCTTTAAGTCCCCAAGACTCGGAAGCCAAGGTTTTTCGAGCTTCAATAGATAAACAGCTTGTTTCTGTTTCGAAGTCCCAGTCCCCATGACCCAAGTACGAGCCAGGGAGGTGTGGCCTTTCTCAGATGACAAACTGCTCTTTACTAAGCCGAAAACCAATAGCCATTCACGTAAATACTGAAGTCATGCTTGATACTTGTTGAGTTTCCGGCTATTTAGCCTTGTACTCTGCATAGACTTGTGGTTTAGATGACCCTTTTGATTATCTTGTACTGTAAGCCGGCTTTCGCGTGGATACCATGTTGTTACATCTATACGAAAAACAGGGTCAAGCAAGTCCATTGGGCTGCATGGTTTGATTGTAATCGTAGCGAAACAGATCATGCCACTTTGGTGCGATTCACATCGAGCTTAAGTAAGAATAGCCAAGAAATTTGGCTCCTTCGTCCGGTTATAAGATTGCAGCCGTACTCGTCTTGCAAGTAATCGGCCCTCATAACTCATAGGCATCAAGGCCGGGTCTCTGGGTTTGTGACTACGATTTAAGCAGTTCAATTCCCAAAGACTCATGTACGTGCAACGTATTTTGATGATACTGATGTATTGATAATAACAAATGTCACTTACTTGTACTTGAAGCAAGACCATGATAAGACTTGAAAAACCATCTCTTTTATTGATACGAAAAAAATTTGTGCCAGCAGGCCGCCTCACTAAAAACCTCCCAGTCCCCTTAGGTACCCTGGGTAGGAAAAGAGCGCGTATGAAACCTGCTGTCCGTTACACTGCTTTAGTTCTTCTCGAGAATCGGCCCCCGGCTGGCACGGCCGATGCACATTCTCCACTTGTTAGTCCCTTTCATAATGAGTACCGGGTTTGTTAGCCAATCCGGGTGTGTGTTCTTGTAGCGCGGCGCTAGTTGTGATAGCGGTGTGATTCCTCTTCTACGCCAGGGGGCTTGGAAGGACCGCTCCTGACAAAGGCCACCATCTTAAGATCTTGTTCTGTCCTGGTTTTTGCTTTATCCCCTTCAGAGGTCGGCCTTTTTGACGTTGCCCTTTCCTCCAGGTTCGCCTGCGATCGGTAACGCTTGAGCTCCTCTTTCCTACAGGCTTGCTCAGCCATTGCTGCATCTCCTTCATCGCATTCAGCTGCTATATCTCGATTTCCGTGTATGGTAATGGTTTCTTAGGACCCGGGATTTTCAGCTGTAGATACACATAACACGGTCTTGCCATGAACTTGGCATAAGCCGGTCTTCCAAACAATGCGTGATAGGGACTGCGCAACTTAACCACCTCAAAAGTAAGCCACTCAACCTGATAATTGTCCTTTGATTCCCCAAAAGCTACCTCCAAAGCCATTTTTCCTTCAGGGCACGCTGAATGACCCGGCACTATCCCGTGAAAAACTGTTGTACTTTTTTGCAATTGAGATTCCTTGAGGCCCCATGCGCAGAAAAGTTTCCACTACAGGATATTGATGCTGCTTCCTCCATCCATCAAGACTTTTTTCAGCTCATACCCATTGACCTATGGTGAGTACTACCAAGGCTAAGACTCCCGGGTGATCGACCCTGTCCGGATGATCCTTCTGCTCCAAGTTAACTCCTGTTCTGACCACCTCAATACCTCGGAACAGCGGAAGAGACTGAATTGACCGCTTGTTTCAGTATCTTTTTATCCTTGTTAGAGCCTCCAGTAGTGTGCACATGATATTGACCCAATGTTTGGGGTTAGCCTGAAAACCTCCCGCTCCCCCTTGATTGTTGCCCGGATTTCCTGCTACCGGGTTTACCGGCTGGGGGTGGACCATTGCCCAAATTTCCACCTGGACCCGGGCCTCCTCCCCGACCGCTCCTCGCATGGCTCTGTTTACTTCCTCATTCTTCCATCTCTGTAATCGGCGCATTGCTCCAAGGAGTGATTAGCCGGCTTGCCGTTCCTGCTGTGCTTCGGGCACGCCATCCTGAATATATCCCAACTGTTGCCCGGCCTCGGAGGTCCTGATAGTGTCCTCCATTATGATTTCCGGTATTAAAATTCCCTTCAGATCTGGGTCTCGAAGACCCGGTTTCAGTATTAGCTACAAACTCGGAACCTCCTTCAAATGGGCGCTTGTTCTGACTATTTCCGTTATTACTTGGTGCTGATCCATTGCCGGTTCTTCCACTGTTACTGGTGTTCACCTTCGCTTTCTTGTCATCAACTTCCTCCTCTGTAGTGTCTGTTGCAGCGTGTTTGTTGCATGCATCCATTAATTCTCCCATTGTAACCTCCAATGCATTCCTACTGGACTTCATGCGAGTTAACTTTTGTACTAAAGGAATATACTTGCATGTTTTTGCCATAGCTTGTAGCGCATCTTTGGGCTGAATTTCTGTGGATGAGTGAAGTATCTCCATAACCCGGCGTACCCAACTGTGTGTTGATTCTCCCTTCTTCTGAACGCATCGCTCTAAATCATCAATAGTGAATAGCTTTCTGCACGTCCCATGAAAGTGCTTGATGAACGCGGTCTTTAGTTCTTCCAAGACTTGATCGATCTTTCTGGCAGGTTGGTAAACCATAACTTTGCTGCTCCTTCTGACATCATCAAGTACATGAACTTGGCTTGAAGATTCTCGGATGCATTGCGGATTGACATTGCCATCTCATAACTACTCAACCATGTTTCCGGATCCATGGTCGGTTCATAGTTCACTACTTTTCCCGGCTCTTTGAATTTTTCCGGGTAAGGTTCAGCTCTGATGTCATCCAAGAGACACTTGGGCCCTGCGAGGACGGTTGAGACTGGCCTTACTCGGGAAGCGTGCGATCCAGCCGGGGGCGTAGTGGGGCGCGGTGCTGCAGGCAGCCCATGTGCAGCAGACCCGGCCCCGGCTCTCCGAGCCCTGGAGCTATCCACAACGGCCTGCGCCACCGATGCTGCCGGAATACGGGGAGGAGGCGGCATTTGCTGCTGCTCTTCCCTCCGCGCGCCGAGTTTGCTTGAATATTCCCTTGTTGTTGACTGGCGTATGGCGTCCCATGCATCCCGCTTCTGTGGTCCGGGTAATTGGCCTGCTGCGCCACTGCAGTGTGCAGTAGATCGATCGCTTGCCAGGTCCTTTCTGCATGGGGCGATTCTCCTACTGGGATCTGGTTCAATGCGAGCGTTGCTGCATACACGTTGTCCATGGGATTGTTGTAGTGGCCTGCTGGTGTGCGAAACCGTGACGGCGGCTGCGGCGGCAACTCGATGCCGGTTGTGACTCTGGTTCGTGGTGGGGGTAACCCGGCCTGCACGTTTGCCGCGCGGGCTTCCGCTGTCACCGGCTGAGGCGCAGTTCCCTGGTTTACAGCTGGGATCGGTTGGTCCTGAGGCGTAAACAAAGCTGCCGGGTTAATGACCCACCCGTGGCTGGTATAGTCTAGTTTGATGTCTCTGGTGTACTCTAGATGTTTCCTCTCGAAGCCGGGTTTCCAATGCATCCAGCTCGCGTTGACGCGTAGCCATCCCTTGTTTCTCTGCTTCCACTTGCCTTTTTTGCTGTTCCAACGCGCGGCGAGCCACATCCAGGTCCCTGACACGTTCAGCTGCGTTTTCTGGAGTGATAACCGTAGCGAGGACAGTGGGGTCTAGGATCAGATTGTTGTCGAACAAGGCCGGGTGGCACGGGTTTGACGGACCCGCCCCCGGTGTCCGGTTTCCCAGGAATCCGAACGTATTCGCGTGCAACTCCTCAGCCGCCGCACGGCTAGTCACTGATGCCGACTCTCCGTCGACCCGGGCCGGGATCGGATTTCTGTTAGCCGCGTCCTGTCGCTGTGCCAATGCCTGAGCCGCCCCGACCGGAGCCGTGGTGATGTTTCCTTGATTAAGGTTGGCTGCGGGAGCCGTGTAGACCGCCGCTCGGCGTATTACGCCTGTTGTGAGTTCATGCTGTTCTTCTCCGCTGTTGTCTTCTCCGTACCGGTCTTCCAGCAGGTCCCGTATAGATTCAGTATCGTCCTTTCCATCGTCCGGGTCACGCGGGGCCCATGCCGCTCCTCCGACTGTTCCCACTGCGCGACGGATTCTTCTATCTGGTCTGTTGCTCCAACTGATTCTTCTCTATCTGATTGGTCGCAAGCATCCTCCCCTGACACAGAATCAGATCCAACACCATCAGGAGCCGAGCCAGAGGAACATACCATACCGATGAAGACGCTGATCCGGCCGATTGTAACGACAGATCCGAATTCGAGGCGATCCGATTCTGGCCCCCAGCCGGAGTCGTCCACCATCTTCTCTCCTTTGTGGTCGTCGTAGATCTCTCCGACGACGAGGTTCCTCATGCTTTTCCGAGCTTCTCCCGTGATGTAAACACCTTTGGACGCAGGCCCCACGGTGGGCGCCAACTGTCGTGGGATGATCACGGCAGATGTTACCAAAGGTAACTGATCTTGGGGCAAGTCGACACAGGTATTTGGGAGAGGGTTTAGCTCGAAAGAGAAAATGATGACAAGCGATCTAGGAATCGGCACCCAACTCGCCGAGTCTCGAATATTGCTCTCAGGTTATACTGGATACTCGATGATAGGTGATATGATTATGTCGTGAATCTCTGCCAAGCTAAGCCTAGGGGCCGGTTTATAAAGCACCCGTACCCCCCCTTGGCTTGCCCTCCAAGGCGTAGCTTGAATCCTATCCGAACTCTTCTTACAAACCCTAGCTTTCCTTACCGCAACCCACAATCCGGGTTACGAGGCCTACATACATTGGGCCTTCCAGAAGTTTCTTTATCTTTAGCCGGATCCCGCGCAGCGTCCTTTGGGCCGGGTTACACCTTGGAGTTGGCCTACCGGGTTACTATCCCCCCATCACCCATGGTATGACATACCATGTGTGTTATAGTGTTCCATGTGTCTTCTATGCCAAAGATACCATCACTCCCTGTGTTATGGCCTCACTGGCGTCGGATTCCGTCTTCCGGGTTCCAGGACTGCTCACACACCCCGAAACTCCCGGATCTGATGGAACGCGGGGAACCTTGCCAATACGTGGGCCCTACCATTGTATTGGGTGTTCCTTGGGTCTAACATCACACAACCAAGCAACTAGTTCCACTTTGCTACCTCCTTCAGGCTCACGTAGAGGGGCCAGGACGGCAGTTCCGTCCTTTTCTACAGCGGGGCTAGGGTTTCACCGGAGAGGGGCTCCGGAGCGTCTGAATCCCACCAAGTCCAATGGTATTCCATACCATGTGCATTAGAGTGTTCCATGTGTCTGGAATGCCAAAGATACCATCACTCCCTGTGTTATAGCTTCACCAGCGACATATTCCCTCTTCCGGGTTCCACGACTTCACACACACACCGAAACTCGCGGATCTGACGGAACGGGGGAAATCTTGCCAATAGGTGGTACCTACCATTGTCTTGGGTGTTACTTGGGCCTAACATGACACAACCGAGAAACTAGTTCCACTTTGCGACCCCCTTCCGGCTCACGTAGAGGGGCCAGGACGGCAGTTCCGTCTTTTTCTACAGCGGGGCTAGGGTTTCACCGGAGAGGGGCTCCGGAGCGTTTGAATCCCACAAAGTCCCATGGTATGCCATACCATGTGTGTTAGAGTGTTCCATGTGTCCTGGATTCCAAAGATGCCATCACTCCCTGTGTTATGGCCTCACCGGCGTCGGATTCCCTCTTCCGGGTTCCACGACTGCTCACACACCCCGAAATTCCCGGATCTGACGTAACGCGGGGAACCTTGCCAATACGTGGGCCCTACCATTGTATTGGGTGTTCCTTGCGCCTAACATGACAAAACCAAGCAACTAGTTCCACTTTGCTACCCCCTTCCGGCTCACGTAGAGGGCCAGGACGGCAGTTCCGTCTTTTTTTACAAAGGGGCTAGGGTTTCATCGGAGAGGGGCTCCGGAGCGTCTGAATCCCACTAAGTCCCATGGTATGCCATACCATGTGTGTTAGAGTGTTCCATGTTTATTTTATGCCAAAGATACCATCACTCCCTGTGTTATGGCCTCACCGGCGTCGGATTCCCTCTTCCGGGTTCCACGACTGCTCACACCCTCAAACTCTCGGATCTGACGGAACAGGGCGAAACTTTCCAATAGGTGGTCCCTAACATTGTATTGGGTATTCCTTGGGCCTAACATGACACAACCAAGCAACTAGTTCCACTTTGCTACCCCTTCTGGCTCACGTAGAGGGGCCAGGACGATAGTTCCGTCTTTTTCTACATCGGGGATAGGGTTTCACCAGAGAGGGGCTCCGGAGCGTCTGAATCCCACAAAGTCCCATGTTATTCCATACCATGTTTTTTAGAGTGTTCCATGTGTATTGGATGCCAAACATACCATCACTCCCTGTGTTATGGCCTCACCGGCGTCGGATTCCCTCTTCCGGGTTCCAGGACTGCTCACACACCCCCAAACCCTCGGATCTGGCGGAACGCGGGGAACCTTGCCAATAGGTGGGCCCTACCATTGTATTGGGTGTTCCTTGGGCCTAACATGACACAACCAAGCAACTAGTTCCACTTTGCTACCCCTCTGGCTCACGTAGAGGGGCCAGGACGGCAGTTTCGTCTTTTTCTACAGCGGGGATAGGGTTTCACCAGAGAGGGGCTCCGGAGCGTCTGAATCCCACAAAGTACCATGTTATTCCATACCATGTGTTTTAGAGTGTTTTATGTGTCTTGGATGCCAAACATACCATCACTTCCTGTGTTATGGCCTCACCGGCGTCGGATTCCCTCTTCCGGGTTCCAGGACTGCTCACACACCCCCAAACTCTCGGATCTGACGGAACGCGGGGAACCTTGCCAATAGGTGGGCCATACCATTGTATTGGGTGTTCCTTGGTCGTAACATGACACAACCAAGAAACTAGTTCCACTTTGCTACCCCCTTCCGGCACACGTAGAGGGGCCATGACGGCAATTTTGTCTTTTTCTACAGCGGGGCTAGGGTTTCACCGGAGAGGGGCTCCGGAGCGTCTGAATCCCACCAAGTCCCATGGTATGACATATCATGTTTGTTAGAGTGTTCCATGTGCCTTGGATGCCAAATATCCCATCAGTCCCTGTGTTATGGCCTCACCGGCATCAGATTCCCTCTTCCGGGTTCCAGGACTGCTCACACACCCCGAAACTCCCGGATCTGACGGAACGCGGGGAACCTTGCCAATAGGTTGGCCCTACCATTGTCTTGGGTGTTACTTGGTCCTAACATGACACAACCAAGCAACTAGTTCCACTTTTCTACCCCCTTACGGCTCACGTAGAGGGGCCAGGACAGCAGTTCCGTCTTTTTCTACATGGGGCTAGGGTTTCACCGGAGAGGGGCTCGGAGCATCTGAATCCCACCAAGTCCCATGTTATGACATAACATGTGTGTTACAGTGTTCCATGTTTCTTGGATGAAAAAGATACCATCACTCCCTGTGTTATGGCCTCATCGGCGTCGGATTCTCTCTTCCGGGTTCCAGGACTGGTCACACACCCCGAAACTCCCGGATCTGACGGAACACGGGGAACCTTGCCAATAGGTGGGCCCTACCATTGTCTTGGGTGTTCCTTGGTCCTAAAATGACATAACCAAGCAATTAGTTCAGCTTTGCTACCCCCTTCCGGCTCACGTAGAGGGGCCAGGACGGTAGTTCCGTCTTTTTCTACAGCGGGGCTAGTGTTTCACCGGAGAGGGGCTCCGGAGCGTCTGAATCCCACCAAGTCCCATGGTATGCCATACCATGTGTGTTAGGGTGTTCCATGTGTCTGGGATGCCAAAGATACTATCACTCCCTGTGGTAAGGCCTTACCGGCGTCGGATTCCCTCTTCCGGGTTCCAAGACTCTCACACACCCCGAAACTCCCGGATCTGACGGAACGGGGAAACCTTTCCAATAGGTGGGCCCTACCATTTTCTTGGGTGTTACTTGGGCCTACCATGACACAGCCAAGCAACTAGTTCCACTTTTGTACCCCCTTCCGGCTCACGTAGAGGGGCCAGGACGGCCAATCTGTCTTTTTCTACAGCGGGGCTAGGGTTTCACCGGAGAGGGGCTCCGGAGCGTCTGAATCCCACCAAGTCCCATGTTATGACATAACATGTGTCTTGGACGACAAATATCCCATCACTCCCTATGTTATGGCCTCACCGGCGTCGGATTCCCTCTTCCGCGTTCCAGGACTGCTCACACACCCCGAAACTCCCGGATCTGACGGAACGCGTGGAACCTTGCCAATAGGTGGGCCCTACCATTGTCTTGGGTGTTCCTTGGTCCTAAAATGACACAACCAAGCAACTAGTTCCACTTTGCTACCCCCTTCCGGCTCACGTAGAGGGGCCAGGACGGGAGTTTCGTCTTTTTCTACAGCGGGGCTAGGGTCTCACCAGAGAGGGGCTCCGGAGCGTCTGAATCACACCAAGTCCCATGGTATGCCATACCATGTGTGTTAGAGTGTTCAATATGTCTGGGATTCCAAAGATACCATCACTCCCTGTGTTATGGCCTCAGCGGCGTCGGATTCCCTCTTCCGGGTTCCACGACTGCTCACACACCCTAAAACTCCCAGATCTGATGGAACAGGGGGAACCTTGCCAATAGGTGGGCCCTACCATTATCTTGGGTGTTCCTAGGTCCGAACACAACACAACCAAGCAACTAGTTCTACTTTGCTACCCCCTTCTGGCTCACGTAGAGGGGCCATGAAAGCAGTTCCGTCTTTTTCTACAACGGGGCTAGGGTTTCACCGGAGAGGTGCTCTGGAGCGTCTGAATCCCACCAAGTCCCATGGTATGCCATACCATGTGTGTTAGAGTGTTCCATGTGGCTTGGATGACAAAGATACCATCACTCCCTGTGTTATGGCCTCACCGGCGTCGGATTCCCTCTTCCGGTTCCAAAACTGCTCACACACCCTGAAACTCCCGGATCTGACCGAACACGGGGAACCTTGCCAATATGTGGGCCCTACCATTGTCTTGGGTGTTACTTGGGCCTAAAATGACACAACCAAGAAACAGTTCCAATTTTCTACCCCCTTCCGGCTCACGTAGAGGGGCCAGGACGACAGTTCCGTCTTTTTCTATAGCGGGGCTAGGGTTTCACCAGAGAGGGGCTCCAGAGTGTCTGAATCCCACCAAGTACCATGTTATTATATACCATGTGTGTTAGAGTGTTCCATGTGTCTTGGATGCCAAATATCCCATCACTCCCTGTGTTATGGCCTCACCGGCGTCGGATTCGCTCTTTCGGGTTCCAGGACTGCTCACACACCCGAAACTCCCGGATCTGACAGAACGCGGGGAACCTTGCCAATACGTGGGCCCTACCATTGTATTGGGTGTTCCTTGCGCCTAACATGACAAAACCAAGCAATTAGTTCCACTTTGCTACCCCCTTCCGTCTCACGTAGAGGGCCAGGACGGCAGTTCCGTCTTTTTTTACAAAGGGGCTAGGGTTTCATCGGAGAGGGGCTCCGGAGCGTCTGAATCCCACTAAGTCCCATGGTATTCCATACCATGTGTGTTAGAGTGTTCCATGTTTATTTTATGCCAAAGATACCATCACTCCCTGTGTTATGGCCTCACCGGCGTCGGATTCCCTCTTCCGGGTTCTAGGACTGCTCACGCACCCCGAAACTCCCGGATCTGATGGAACGCGGGAACCTTGCCAATAGGTGAGCCCTACCATTGTATTGGGTATTCCTTGGGCCTAACATGACACAACCAAGCAACTAGTTCCACTTTGCTACCCCCTTCCGGCTCACGTAGAGGGGCCAGGACGGCAGTTCCGTCGTTTTGTAGAGCGGGGCTAGGGTTTCACCAGAGAGGGGCTCCGGAGCGTCTGAATCCCACAAAGTCCCAGGTTATTACATACCATGTATATCAGAGTGTTCCACGTTTCTTGGATGCCAAAGATACCATCACTCCCTGTGTTATGGCCTCACCGGCGTCGGATTCCCTCTTCCGGGTTCCAGGACTGCTCCGACACCCCCAAAACTCTCGGATCTGACGGAACGCGGGGAACCTTGCCAATAGGTGGTCCCTACCATTGTCTTGGGTGTTCTTTGGCCTAACATGACACAACCAAGCAACTAGTTCCACTTTTCTACCCCCTTCCGGCTCACGTAGAGGGGCCAGGATGGCAGTTCCGTCTTTTTTCTACAGCCGGGCTAGGGTTTCACCGGAGAGGGGCTCCGGAGCGTCTGAATCCCACCAAGTACCATGGTATGCCATACCATTTGTGTTAGAGTGTTCAGTGTGTCTGGGATGCCAAAGATACCATCACTCCCTGTGTCATGGCGTCACCGGCGTCGGATTCCCTCTTCCGGGTTCCAAGACTGCTCACACCCCCAAACTCCCGGATCTGACGGAACGGGGGGAAACTTTCCAATAGGTGGGCCCTACCATTGTATTGGGTGTTCCTTGGGCCTAACATGACACAACCAAGCAACTAGTTCCACTTTGCTACCCCTTCTGGCTCACGTATAGGGGCTAGGACCTCAGTAACGTCTTTTTCTACAGCGGGGATAGGGTTTCACCAGAGAGGGGCTCCGGAGCGTCTGAATCCCACGAAGTCCCATGTTATTCGATAACATGTGTGTTAGAGTGTTCCATGTGTCTTGGATGCCAAACATACCATCACTCCATGTGTTATGGCCTCACCGGCGTCGGATTCCCTCTTCCGGGTTCCAGGACTGCTCACACACCCCCAAAACTCTCGGATCTGACGGAACGCGGGGAACCTTGCCAATAGGTGGTCACTACCATTGTCTTGGGTGTTCCTTGGGCCTAACATGACACAACCAAGCAACTAGTTCCACTTTTCTACCCCCTTCCGGCTCACGTAGAGGGGCCAGGATGGCAGTTCCGTCTTTTTTCTACAAAGGGGTTAGGGTTTCACCGGAGAGGGGCTCCGGAGCGTCTGAATCCCACCCAGTACCATGGTATGCCATACCATTTGTGTTAGAGTGTTAAGTGTGTCTGGGATGTCAAAGATACCATCACTCCCTGTGTCATGGCCTCACCGGCGTCGGATTCCCTCTTCCAGGTTCCACGACTGCTGACACACCCCGAAACTCCCGGATCTGACGGAACGCGGGGAACCTTGCCAATATGTGGGCCCTACGAGTGTCTTGGGTGTTCCTTGGGCCTAACATTACACAACCAAGCAACTAGTTCCACTTTGCTACCCCCTTCCGTCTCACGTAGAGGGGCCAGGACGGTAGTTCTGTCTTTTTCTACAGAGGGGCTAGGGTTTCACCGGAGAGAGGCTCCGGAGCATCTGAATCCCACCAAGTCCCATGGTATGCCATAACATGTGTGTTAGAGTGTTACATGTGTCTTGGATGCCAAAGATACCATCACTCACTGTGTTATGGCCTCACCGGCGTCGGATTCCCTCTTCCGGGTGCCAAGACTGCTCACACCCCCAAACTCCCGGATCTGACGGAACGGGGGGAAACTTTCCAATAGGTGGGCCCTACCATTGTATTGGGTGTTCCTTTGGCTTAACATGACACAACCAAGCAACTAGTTCCACTTTGCTACCCCTTCTGGCTCATGTATAGGGGCTAGGACGGCAGTTACGTCTTTTTCTACAGCGGGGATAGGGTTTCACCAGAGATGGGCTCCGGAGCGTCTGAATCCCACGAAGTCCCATGTTATTCGATAACATGTGTGTTAGAGTGCTCCATGTGTCTTGGATGCCAAACATACCATCACTCCATGTGTTATGGCCTAACCGGCGTCGGATTCCCTCTTCCGGGTTCCAGGACTGCTCACACACCCCAAAACTCTCGGATCTGACGGAACGCGCAGAACCTTGCCAGTAGGTGGGCCCTACCATTTTCTTGAGTGTTACTTGGGCCTAACATGACACAACCAAGCAACTAGTTCCACTTTGCTACCCCCTTCCGGCTCACGTAGAGGGGCCAGGACGGCAGTTCCGTCTTTTTCTATAGCGGGGCCATACCATGTGTGTTAGACTGTTCCACGTGTCTGGGATGCCAAAGATACCATCACTCGCTGTGTTATGGCCTCACCGGCGTTGGATTCCCTCTTCCGGGTTCCAGGACTGCTCACACACCCCGAAACTCCCGGATCTGACGGAACGCGGGGAAACTTGCCAATAGGTGGGCCCTACCATTGTCTTGGGTGTTACTTGGTCCTAACATGACACAACCAAGCAACTAGTTCCACTTTTCTACCCCCTTCCGGCTCACGTAGAGGGGCCAGGATGGCAGTTCCGTCATTTTCTACAGCGGGGCTAGGGTTTCACCGGAGAGGTGCTCTGGAGCATATGAATCCCACCAAGTCCCATGGTATGCCATACCATGTGTGTTACAGTGTTCCATGTGTCTTGGATGCCAAAGATACCATCACTCCCTGTGTTATGGCCTCACCGGCATCGGATTCCCTCTTCCGGGTTCCAGGACTGGTCACACACCCTGAAACTCCCGGATCTGACGGAACGCGGGGAACCTTTCCAATAGGTGGGCCCTACCATTGTCTTGGGTGTTCCTTGGTCCTAACATGACACAACCAAGCAACTAGTTCCACTTTGCTACCCCTTCCGGCTCACGTAGAGGGGCCAGGACGACAGTTCTGTCTTTTTCTACAACGGGGCTAGGGTTTCACCGGAGAGGGGCTCCGGAGCGTCTGAATCCCACAAAGTCCCATGGTATGACATACCATGTGTGTTAAAGTGTTACATGTGTCTTGGATGCCAAAGATACCATCACTCCCTATGTTATGGCCTCACCGGTGTCGGATTCCCTCTTCCGGGTTCCAAGACTGCTCACACACCCCGAAACTCCCGGATCTGACGGAACGCGGGGAACCTTGCCAATAGGTGGGACCTACCATTGTCTTGGGTGTTACTTGGGCCTAACATGACACAAGCAAGAAACTAGTTCCACTTTGCTACCCCCTTCCGGCTCACGTAGAGGGGCCAGGACGGCAGTTCCCTCTTTTTCTACAACGGTGCTAGGGTTTCACTTGAGAGGGGCACCGGAGCGTCTGAATCCCACCAAGTCCCATGGTATGCCATACCATGTGTTTTAGAGTGTTCCATGTGTCTAGGATGCCAAAGATACCATCACTCCCTCTGTTAAGGCCTTACCGGCGTCGGAATCCCTCTTCTAGGTTCCAGGACTCCTCACAGACCCCGAAACTCCCAGATCTGACGGAACGGGGGAACCTTGCCAATAGGTGGGCCCTACCATTGTCTTGGGTGTTACTTGGGCCTACCATGACACAACCAAGAAACTACTTACACTTTTCTACCCCCTTCCGGCTCATGTAGAGGGGCTAGGACAGCAGATCCGTCTTTTTCTACACCGGGGCTAGGGTTTCACCGGAGAGGGGCTCCGGAGCGCCTGAATCCCACCAAGTCCCATGTTATGCCATACCATGTGTGTTATAGTGTTACATGTGTCTTGGATGCCAAATATACCATCACTCCCTGTGTTATGGCCTCACCGGTGTCGGATTCCCTCTTTCGAGTTCCAAGACTGCTCACACCCCCAAACTCCCGGATCTGACGGAACGGGGGGAAAATTTCCAATAGGTGGGCCCTACCATTGTATTGGGTGTTCCTTGGGCCTAACATGACACAACCAAGCAACTAGTTCCACTTTGCTACCCCTTCTGGCTCACGTAGAGGGGCTAGGACGGCAGTTCCGTCTTTTTCTACAGCGGGGATAGGGTTTCACCAGAGAGGGGCTCCGGAGCGTCTGAATCCCACAAAGTCCCATGTTATTAGATAACATGTGTGTTAGAGTGTTCCATGTGTCTTGGATGCCAAACATACCATCACTCCCTGTGTTATGGCCTCACCGGCATCGGATTCCCTCTTCCGGGTTCCAGGACTGCTCACACACCCCAAAACTCTCGGGTCTGACGGAACACGCGGAACCTTACCAGTAGGTGGGCCCTACCATTGTCTTGAGTGTTCCTTGGGCCTAAAATGACACAACCAAGCAACTAGTTCCACTTTTCTACCGCCTTCCGGCTCACGTAGAGGGGCCAGGACGGCAGTGCTGTCTTTTTCTACAGCGGGGCTAGGGTTTCACCGGAGAGGGGCTCCGGAGCGTCTGAATCCCACCAAGTCCCGTGGTATGCCATACCATGTGTGTTAGATTGTTCCATGTGTCTGGGATGCCAAAGATACCATCACTCCCTGTGTTATGGCCTCACCGGCGTCGGATTCCCTCTTCCGGGTTCCACGACTGCTCACACACCCCGAAACTCCCGAATCTGATGGAACGGGGGGAAACTTGCCAATAGGTGAGCCCTACTATTTTCTTGGGTTTTCCTTGGGCCTAAAATTACACAACCAAGAAACTAGTTCCACTTTTCTACCCCCTTCCGACTCATGTAGAGGGGCCAGGACGACAGCTCCGTCTTTTTCTACAGCGGGGTTAGGTTTTCACCGGAGAGGGGCTCCGGATCGTCTGAATCCCACCAAGTCCCATATTATGACATACCATGTTTTTTAGAGTGTTCCATGTGTCTTGGATGCCAAATATCCCATCACTCCCTGTGTTATGGCTTCACCGGCGTCGGATTCCCCCTTCCGGGTTCCAGGACTGCTCACACACCCCGAAACTCCCGGATCTGACGGAACGCGGGGAACCTTGCCAATAGGTGGGCCCTACCATTTTATTGGGTGTTCCTTGGTCCTAACATGACACAACCAAGCAACTAGTTCCACTTTTCTACCCCCTTCCGGCTCACGTAGAGGGGCCAGGACGGCAGTTCCGTCTTTTTGTACACCGGGGCTAGGGTTTCACCGGAGAGGGGCTCAGGAGCATCTGAATCCCACCAAGTCCCATGGTATGATATAACATGTGTTTTAGAGTGTTCCATGTGTCTTGGATGCCAAAGATACCATCACTCCCTGTGTTATGGCCTCACCGGCATCAGATTCCCTCTTCCGGGTTCCATGACTGGTCACACACCCCGAAACTCCCGGATTTGACGGAACGCGGGGAACCTTGCCAATAGGTGGGACCTACCATTGTCTTGGGTGTTCCTTGGTCCTAAAATGACACAACCAAGCAACTAGTTCCACTTTGCTACCCCCTTCCGGCTCACGTAGAGGGGCCAGGACGGCAGTTCCGTCTTTTTCTACAACGGGGCTAGGGTTTCACCGGAGAGGGGCTCCGGAGCGTCTGAATCCCACCAAGTCCCATGGTATGACATACCATGTGTGTTAAAGTGTTACATGTGTCTTGTATAAAAAAGATACCATCACTCCCTATGTTATGGCCTCACCGGTGTCAGATTCCCTCTTCCGGTTTCCAAGACTGCTCACACACCTCGAAACTCCCGGATCTGACGAAACGCGGGGAACCTTGCCAATAGGTGGGCTCTACCATTGTCTTGGGTGTTAATTGGGCCTAAAATGACACAACCAAGCAACTAGTTCCACTTTTCTACCCCCTTCCGGCTCACGTAGAGGGGCCAGGATGGCAGTCCGTCTTTTTCTACAGCGGGGCTAGGGTTTCACCAGAGAGGGGCTCCGGAGCATCTGAATCCCACCAAGTCCCATGGTATTCCATACCATGTGTGTTAGAGTGTTACATGTATCTTGGATTCCAAATATCCCATCACTCCCTATGTTATGGCCTCACCGGCGTCAGCTTCCTTCTTCTGGGTTCCAAGACTGCTCACACACCCCGAAACTCCCGGATCTAACGGAACGCGGGGAACCTTGCCAATAGGTGGGCCCTACCATTGTCTTGGGTGTTACTTGGGCCTACCATTACACAACAAAGCAAATAGTTCCACTTTTCTACCCCCTTCCGGCTCACGTAGAGGGGCCAGGACGGCAGTTCCGTCTTTTTCTACAACGGGGCAAGGGTTTCACCGGAGAGGGGCTCCGGAGTGTCTGAATCCCACAAAGTCCCATTTTAAGCCATACCAATTGTGTTATAGTTTTCCATGTGTTTGGGATACCAAAGATACCATCACTCCCTATGTTATGGCCTCACCGGCGTCGGATTCCCTCTTCCGGGTTCCACGACTGGTCACACACCCCGAAACTCCCGGATCTGACGGAACGCGGGGAAACTTGCCAATAGGTGGGCCCTACCATTTTATTGGGTGTTCCTTGGTCCTAAAATGACAAAACCAAGCAACTAGTTCCACTTTTCTACCCCCTTCCGGCTCACGTAGAGGGGCCAGGACGGCGGATCCGTCTTTTTCTACAGCGAGGCTAGGGTTTCACCGGAGAGGGGCTCAGGAGCATTTGAATCCCACCAAGTCCCATGGTATGATATAACATGTGTGTTATAGTGTTACATGTGTCTTGGATGCCAAATATACCATCACTCCCTGTGTTATGGCCTCACTGGCATCAGATTCCCTCTTCCGGGTTCCATGACTGGTCACACACCCCGAAACTCCCTGATCTGACGGAACGCGGGTAACCTTGCCAGTAGGTGGGACCTACCATTGTCTTGGGTGTTCCTTGGTCCTAAAATGACACAACCAAGCAACTAGTTCCACTTTGCTACCCCCTTCCGGCTCACGTAGAGGGGCCAGGACGGCAGTTCCGTCTTTTTCTACAACGGGGCTAGGGTTTCACCGGAGAGGGGCTCCGGAGCGTCTGAATCCCACCAAGTCCCATGGTATGACATACCATGTGTGTTAAAGTGTTACATGTGTCTTGTATAAAAAAGATACCATCACTCCCTATGTTATGGCCTCACCGGTGTCAGATTCCCTCTTCCGGTTTCCAAGACTGCTCACACACCTCGAAACTCCCGGATCTGACGAAACGCGGGGAACCTTGCCAATAGGTGGGCTCTACCATTGTCTTGGGTGTTAATTGGGCCTAAAATGACACAACCAAGAAATTAGTTCCACTTTTCTACCCCCTTCCGGCTCACATAGAGGGGCCAGGATGGCAGTCCGTCTTTTTCTACAGCGGGGCTAGGGTTTCACCAGAGAGGGGCTCCGGAGCATCTGAATCCCACCAAGTCCCATGGTATTCCATACCATGTGTGTTAGAGTGTTACATGTATCTTGGATTCCAAATATCCCATCACTCCCTATGTTATGGCCTCACCGGCGTCAGCTTCCTTCTTCTGGGTTCCAAGACTGCTCACACACCCCGAAACTCCCGGATCTAACGGAACGCGGGGAACCTTGCCAATAGGTGGGCCCTACCATTGTCTTGGGTGTTACTTGGGCCTACCATTACACAACCAAGCAAATAGTTCCACTTTTCTACCCCCTTCCGGCTCACGTAGAGGGGCCAGGACGGCAGTTCCGTCTTTTTCTACAACGGGGCAAGGGTTTCACCGGAGAGGGGCTCCGGAGTGTCTGAATCCCACAAAGTCCCATTTTAAGCCATACCAATTGTGTTATAGTTTTCCATGTGTTTGGGATACCAAAGATACCATCACTCCCTATGTTATGGCCTCACCGGCGTCGGATTCCCTCTTCCGGGTTCCACGACTGGTCACACACCCCGAAACTCCCGGATCTGACGGAACGCGGGGAAACTTGCCAATAGGTGGGCCCTACCATTTTATTGGGTGTTCCTTGGTCCTAACATGACAAAACCAAGCAACTAGTTCCACTTTTCTACCCCCTTCCGGCTCACGTAGAGGGGCCAGGACGGCGGATCCGTCTTTTTCTACAGCGAGGCTAGGGTTTCACCGGAGAGGGGCTCAGGAGCATTTGAATCCCACCAAGTCCCATGGTATGATATAACATGTGTGTTATAGTGTTACATGTGTCTTGGATGCCAAATATACCATCACTCCCTGTGTTATGGCCTCACTGGCATCAGATTCCCTCTTCCGGGTTCCATGACTGGTCACACACCCCGAAACTCCCTGATCTGACGGAACGCGGGTAACCTTGCCAGTAGGTGGGACCTACCATTGTCTTGGGTGTTCCTTGGTCCTAAATGACACAACCAAGCAACTAGTTCCACTTTGCTACCCCTTCCGGCTCACGTAGAGGGCCAGGACGGCAGTTCCGTCTTTTTCTACAACGGGGCTAGGGTTTCACCGGAGAGGGGCTCCGGAGCGTCTGAATCCAACCAAGTCCCATGGTATGACATACCATGTGTGTTAAAGTGTTACATATGTCTTGTATGCCAAAGATACCATCACTCTCTATGTTATGGCCTCACCGGTGTCGGATTCCCTCTTCCGGGTTCCAAGACTGCTCACACACCCCGAAACTCCCGGATCTGACGGAACGCGGGGAACCTTGCCAATAGGTGGGCCCTACCATTTTCTTGGGTGTTAATTGGGCCTAAAATGACACAACCAGGCAACTAGTTCCACTTTTCTACCCCCTTCCGGCTCACGTAGAGGGGCCAGGACGGTAGTTCCGTCTTTTTCTACAACGGGGCTAGGGTTTCACCGGAGAGGGGCTCCGGAGCGTCTGAATCCCACCAAGTCCCATTTTAAGCCATACCATGTGTTTTAGAGTGTTCCATATGTTTGGGATACCAAAGATACCATCACTCCCTAAGTTATGGCCTCACCGGCGTCGGATTCCCTCTTCCGGGTTCCACGACTGCTCACACACCCCGAAACTCCCGGATCTGACGGAACGCGGGGAAACTTGCCAATAGGTGGGCCCTACCATTTTATTGGGTGTTCCTTGGTCCTAACATGACAAAACCAATCAACTAGTTCCACTTTTCTACCCCCTTCCGGCTCACGTAGAGGGGCCAGGACGGCAGTTCCGTCTTTTTCTACACCGGGGCTAGGGTTTCCCCGGAGAGGGGCTCAGGAGCATCTGAATCCCACCAAGTCCCATGGTATGATATAACATGTGTGTTATAGTGTTACATGTGTCTTGGATGCCAAATATACCATCACTCCCTGTGTTATGGCCTCACTGGCATCAGATTCCCTCTTCCGGGTTCCATGACTGGTCACACACCCCGAAACTCCCTGATCTGACGGAACGCGGGTAACCTTGCCAGTAGGTGGGACCTACCATTGTCTTGGGTGTTCCTTGGTCCTAAAATGACACAACCAAGCAAATAGTTCCACTTTGCTACCTAGAGGGGCCAGGACGGCAGTTCCATCTTTTTCTACAACGGGGCTAGGGTTTCACCGGAGAGGGGCTCCGGAGCGTCTGAATCCCACCAAGTCCCATGGTATGACATACCATGTGTGTTAAAGTGTTACATATGTCTTGTATGCCAAAGATACCATCACTCCCTATGTTATGGCCTCACCGGTGTCGGATTCCCTCTTCCGGGTTCCAAGACTGCTCACACACCCCGAAACTCCCGGATCTGACGGAACGCGGGGAACCTTGCCAATAGGTGGGCCCTACCATTGTCTTGGGTGTTAATTGGGCCTAAAATGACACAACCAAGCAACTAGTTCCATTTTTCTACCCCCTGTCGGCTCACGTAGAGAGGCCAGGACAGCAGTTCCGTCTTTTTCTACAACGGGGCTAGGGTTTCACCGGAGAGGGGCTCCGGAGCGTCTGAATCCCACCAAGTCCCATTTTAAGCCATACCATGTGTTTTAGAGTGTTCCATGTGTTTGGGATACCAAAGATACCATCACTCCCTAAGTTATGGCCTCACCGGCGTCGGATTCCCTCTTCCGGGTTCCACGACTACACACACACCCCGAAACTCCTGGATCTGACGGAACGCGGGGAACCTTGCCAATAGGTGGGCCCTACCATTTTATTGGGTGTAACTTGGGCCTAACATGAAACAAACAAGCAACTAGTTCCACTTTTCTACCCCTTCCGGCTCACGTAGAGGGGCCAGGACGACAATTCCTTCTTTTTTACAAAGGGTCTAGGGTTTCACCGGAGAGGGGCTCCAGAGCGTATGAATCCCACCAAGTCCCATTTTAAGCCATACCATGTGTATTAGAGTGTTCCACGTGTCTTGGATGCCAATGATACCATCACTCCCTGTGTTATGGCCTCACCGCCGTCGGATTCCCTCTTCCGGGTTCCACGACTACTCACACACCCCGAAACTCCCGGATCTGACGGAACGGGAGGAACCTTGCCAATAGGTGGGCCCTACCATTGTATTGGGTTTTCCTTGGGACTAACATGACACAACAAAGCAACTAGTTCCACTTTTCTACCATCTTCCGTCTCATGTAGAGGGGCCAGGACGGCAGATTCGTCTTTTTCTACAACGGGGCTAGGGTTTCACCCGAGAGGGGCTCCGAAGCGTCTGAATACCACAAAGTCCAATGGTATGACATACCATGTTTGTTAGAGTGTTACATGTGTCTTTGATGACAAATATCCCATCACTCCCTGTGTTATGGCCTCACCAGCGTCGGATTCCCTCTTCCGGGTTCCACGACTGCTCACACACCCCGAAACTCCCGGATCTGACGGAACGCGGGGAACCTTGCCAATAGGTGGGCCCTACCAGTGTGTTGGGTGTTCCTTGGGCCTAACATGACACAAAAAAACAACTAGTTCCACTTTTCTACCCCCTTCCGGCTCACGTAGAGGGGCCAGGACGGCAGTTCCGTCTTTTTCTATAGCGGGGCCAGGCTTTCACCGGAGAGGGGCTCCGGAGCGTCTAATCCTACAAAGTCCCATGATATTCCATACCATGTGTGTTAGAGTGTTCCATGTGTCTTGGATGCCAAAGATACCATCACTCCCTGTGTTATGGCTTCATCGGCGTCAGATTCGCTCTTCCGGGTTCCAGGACTGCTTACGCACCCGAAACTCCCCGATCTGACGGAACGCGGGGAACCTTGCCAATAAGTGGGCCCTACCATTGTCTTGGGTGTTCCTTGGGCCTAACATGACACAACAAAGCAACTAGTTCCACTTTGCTACCCCCTTCGGTCTCACGTAGAGGGGCCAGGACGACAGTTCCGTCTTTTTCTACAGCGGGGCTAGGGTTTCACCGGAGAGGGGCTCCGGAGCGTCTGAATCCCACCAAGTCCCATGGTATGCCATACCATGTTTTTAGAGTGTTCCATGTGTCTGGGATGCCACAGATACCATCACTCCCTGTGTTATGGCCTTACCGGCGTCGGATTCGCTCTTCCGGGTTCCAGGACTGCTCACACACCCCGAAACTTCCGGATTTGACGGAACAGGAAGAACCTTGCCAATAGGTGGGCCCTACCATTGTGTTTGGGTGTTACTTGGGCCTACGATGACACAACCAAGCAACTAGTTCCACTTTTCTACCCCCTTCCGGCTCACGTAGAGGGGCCAGGACGACGGATCCGTCTTTTTCTACAGCGAGGCTAGGGTTTCACCGGAGAGGGACTCCGGAGCGTCTGAATCCAACCAAGTCCCATGTTATTCTATACCATGTGTGTTATAGTGTTACATGTGTCTTGGATGCCAAACATACCATCACTCCCTGTGTTATGGCCTCACCGGCGTCGGATTCCCTCTTCCGGGTACCAGGACTGCTCACACACCCCAAAACTCTCGGATCTGACGGAACGCGCGGAACCTTGCCAATAGGTGGGCCCCACCATTGCCTTGGGTGTTCCTTGGGCCTAACATGACACAACCAAGCAACTATTTCCACTTTGCTACCCCTTCCGGCTCACGTAGTGGGGCCAAGACATTAGTTTCGTCTTTTTCTACAGCGAGGCTAGGATTTCACCGGAGAGGGGCTCCGGAGCGTCTGAATCCCACCAAGTCCCGTGGTATGCCATACCATGTGTGTTAGAGTGTTCCATGTGTCTGGGATGCCAAAGATACCATCACTCCCTGTGTTATGGCCTCACCGGCGTCGGATTCCCTCTTCTGGGTTCCACGATTGCTCACACACCCCGAAACTCCCGAATCTGATAGAACGGGGGGAACCTTGCCAATAGGTGAGCCCTACTATTGTCTTGGGTTTTCCTTGGGCCTAAAATTACACAACCAAGCAACTAGTTCCACTTTTCTACCCCCTTCCGGCTCACGTAGAGGGGCCAGGACGACAGTTCCGGTCTTTTTCTACAGCGGGGCTAGGGTTTCACCGGAGAGGGGCTCCGGAGCATCTGAATCCACCAAGTCCCATGGTATGCCATAACATGTGTGTTACAGTGTTCCATGTGTCTTGGATTCTAAAGATACCATCACTCCCTATGTTATGACCTCACCGGTGTCGGATTCCCTCTTCTGGGTTCCACGACTGCTCACACACCCCGAAACTCTCGGATCTGACGGAACGCGGGGAACCTTGGAAATAGGTGGACCCTACCATTGTCTTGGGTGTTACTTGGGCCTAACATGACACAACCAAGCAACTAGTTCCACTTTGCTACCCCTTCCGGCTCAAGTAGAGCGGCCAGGACGACAGTTCCGTCTTTTTCTACAGCGGGGCTAGGGTTTCACCGAAGAGGGGCTCCGGAGCGTCTGAATCCCACCAAGTCCCATGGTATGCCATAACATGTGTGTTAGAGTGTTCCATGTGTCTTGGATGCCAAAGATACCATCACTCATTGTGTTATGGCCTCACCGGCGTCAGATTCCCTCTTCTGGGTTGCACGACTGCTCACACACCCCGAAACTCCCGAATCTGACGGAACGGGGGAACCTTGCCAATAGGTGGGCCCTACTATTGTCTTGGTTTTTACTTGGGCCTAAAATGAAACAACCAAGAAACTAGATCCTCTTTTCTACCCCCTTCCGGCTCACGTAGAGGGGCCAGGACGACAGTTCCGTCTTTTTCTACAACGGGGTTCAGGTTTCACCGGAGAGGGGCTCCGGAGCGTCTGAATCCCACCAAGTCCCATGGTATTACATACCAAGTTTGTTAGAGTGTTCCATGTGTCTTGGATGGAAAATATGCCATCACTCCCTGTGTTATGGCCTCACCGGCGTCGGATTCCCTCTTCCGGGTTCCAGGACTCCTCACAAACCCCGAAACTCCCGGATCTGACGGAACGCGGGGAACCTTGCCAATAGGTGGGACCTACCATTGTCTTGGGTGTTCCTTGGGCCTAACATGACACAACCAAGCAACTAGTTCCACTTTTCTACCCACTTCCGGCTCACGTAGAGGGGCCATGACGACAGTTCCGTCTTTTTCTACAACAGGGATAGAGTTTCACCGGAGAGGGGCTCCGGAGCATCTGAATCCCACCAAGTCCCATGGTATGCCATACCATGTGTGTTAGCCCTACCATTGTCTTGGGTGTTACTTGGGCCTAACATGACACAACCAAGCAACTAGTTCCACTTTGCTACCCCCTTCGGGCTCACGTAGAGGGGCCAGGACAACAGTTCCGTCTTTTTCAACAGCGGGGCTAGGGTTTCACCGGAGAGGTGCTCTGGAGCGTCTGAATCACACCAAGTCACATGGTATGCCATACCATGTGTGTTAGAGTGTTCCATGTGTCTGGGATGGCAAAGATACCATCACTCCCTGCGTTATGGCCTCACCGGCGTCGGATTCCCTCTTCCGGGTTCCAGGACTGCTCACATGCCCCGAAACTCGCGGATCTGATGGAACGCGCGCAACCTTGCCAATAGGTGGGCCCTACAAGTGTCTTGGGTGTTCCTTGGGCCTAACATGACATAAAAAAGCAACTAGTTCCACTTTTTTACCCCCTTCCGGCTCACGTAGAGGGGTCACGACTGCAGTTCCGTCTTTTTCTATAGCGGGGCTAGGGTTACACCGGAGAGGGGCTCCAGAGTGTCTAATATCACCAAGTCTCATGGTACGCCATACCATGTGTGTTAGAGTGTTCCATGTGTCTTGGATGCCAAAGATACTATCAGTCCCTGTGTTATGCCTTCACCGGCGTCAAATTCTCTCTTCCGAGTTCCAGGACAGCTCACACACCCGAAACTCCCCGATCTGACGGAACGCGGGGAACCTTGCCAATACATGGGCCCTACCATTGTCTTGGGTGTTCCTTGGGTCTAACATGACACAACCAAGAAACTAGTTCCACTTTGCTACCCCCTTCCGTCTCACGTAGAGGGGCCAGGACGGCAGTTCCATCTTTTTCTACAGAGGGGCTAGGGTTTCACCGGAGAGAGGCTCCGGAGCGTCTGAATCCCACCAAGTCCCATGGTACTCCATACCATGTGTTTTAGAGTGTTACATGTGTCTTGGATGCCAAAGATACCATCACTCCCTGTGTTATGGCCTCAGAGGCGTCAGATTCCCTCTTCCGGGTTCCAGGACTGCTCACACCCCCAAACTCCCGGGTCTGAGGGAACGGGGGAAAACTTTCCAATAGGTGGGCCCTAACATTGTATTGGGTGTTCCTTGGGCCTAAAATGACACAACAAAGCAAATAGTTCCACTTTGCTACCCCTTCTGGCTCACGTAGAGGGGCCAGGACGGCAGTTCTGTCTTTTTCTACAACGGGGCTAGGGTTTCACCGGAGAGGGGCTCCGGACCATCTGAATCCCACCAAGTCCCATCGTATGCCATACCATGTGTGTTACAGTGTACCATGTGTCTTGGATTCCAAAGATACCATCACTCCCTATGTTATGGCTTCACCGATGTTGGATTCCCTCTTCGGGTTCCACGACTGCTCACACACCCCGAAACTCCCGGATGTGACGGAACGCGGGGAACCTTGCCAATAGGTGGACCCTACCATTGTATTGGGTGTTACTTGGGCCTAACATGACACAATCAAGCAACTAGTTCCACTTTGCTACCCCTTCCGGCTCAAGTAGAGGGGCCAGGACGACAGTTCCGTCTTTTTCTATAACGGGGCTAGGGTTACACCGGAGAGGGGCTCCGGAGCGTCTGAATCCCACCAAGTCCCATGGTATGACATACCATGTTTGTTAGAGTGTTCCATGTGTCTTGGATGCCAAATATCCCATCACTCCCTGTGTTATGGCCTCGCCGGCGTCGGATTCCCTCTTCCGGGTTCCAGGACTCCTCACAAACCCCGAAACTCCCGGATCTGACGGAACGCGGGGAACCTTGCCAATAGGTGGGCCCTACCATTGTCTTGGGTGTTACTTGGTCCTAACATGAAACAACCAAGCAACTAGTTCCACTTTTCTACCCCCTTCCGGCTCACGTAGAGGGGCCAGGACGGCAGATCCGTCTTTTTCTACAATGGCGCTAGGGTTTCACCGGAGAGGGGCTCCGGAGCGTCTGAATCCCACCAAGTCCCATGGTATGACATGACATGTGTGTTAGAGTGTTCCATGTATCTTGGATGCCAAATATCCCATCACTCCCTGTGTTATGGCCTCAGCGGCGTCGGATTCCCTCTTTCGGGTTCCAGGACTGCTTACACACCCCAAAACTCCCGGATCTAACAAAACGCGGGGTACCTTGCCAATAGTTGGGACCTACCATTGTCTTGGGTGTTCCTTGGGCCTAACATGACAAAACAAAGCAACTAGTTCCACTTTTCTACCCACTTCAGGCTCACGTAGAGGGGCCAATACGACAGTTCCGTCTTTTTCTACAAACAGGGATAGAGTTTCACCGGAGAGGTGCTCCGGAGCGTCTGAATCACACCAAGTCCCATGGTATGCCATACCATGTGTGTTAGAGTGTTCCATGTGTCTGGGATGCCAAAGATACCATCACTCCCTGTGTTATGGCCTTACCGGCGTCGGATTCCCTCTTCCGGGTTCCAGGACTGCTCACATGCCCCGAAACTCCCGGATCTGACGGAACGCGGGCAACCTTGCCAATAGGTGGGCCCTACAAGTGACTTGGGTGTTCCTTGGGCCTAACATGACATAAAAAAGCAACTAGTTCCACTTTTTACCCCCTTCCGGCTCACGTAGAGGGGCCACGACGGCAGTTCCGTCTTTTTTTATAGCGGGGCTAGGGTTACACCGGAGAGGGGCTCCGGGGCGTCTAATATCACCAAGTCCCATGGTATGCCATACCATGTGTGTTAGAGTGTTCCATGTGTCTTGGATGCCAAAGATACCATCAGTCCCTGTGTTATGCCTTCACCGGCGTCAAATTCGCTCTTCCGAGTTCCAGGACTGCTCACACACCCGAAACTCCCCGATCTGACGGAACGCGGGGAACCTTGCCAATACGTGGGCCCTACAATTTTCTTGGGTGTTCCTTGGGCCCAACATGACACAACCAAGAAACTAGTTCCACTTTGCTACCCCCTTCCGTCTCACGTAGAGGGGCCAGGACGGCAGTTCCGTCTTTTTCTACAGAGGGGCTAGGGTTTCACCGGAGAGAGGCTCCGGAGCGTCTGAATAATACCAAGTCCCATGGTATTCCATACCATGTGTTTTAGAATCTTACATGTGTCTTGTATGCCAAATATACCATCACTCCCTGTGTTATGGCCTCACAGGCGTCAGATTCCCTCTTCCGGGTTCCAAGACTGCTCACACCCCCAAACTCCCGGATCTGACGGAACGGGGGGAAAATTTCCAATAGGTGGGCCCTACCATTGAATTGGGTGTTCCTTGGGCCTAACATGACACAACAAAGCAACTAGTTCCACTTTTCTACCACCTTCCGGCTCACGTAGAGGGGCCAGGACGGCAGATCCGTCTTTTTCTACAATGGGGCTAGGGTTTCACCGGACAGGGGCTCCAGAGCGTCTGAATCCCACCACGTCCCATGGTATGACATAAAATGTGTGTTATAGTGTTCCATGTATCTTGGATGCAAAATATCCCATCATTCCCTGTGTTATGGCCTCAGCGGCGTCGGATTCCCTCTTCCGGGTTCCAGGACTGCTCACACACCCCAAAACTCCCGGATCTGACGGAACGCGGGGAAATAGGTGGGCCCTACCATTGTCTTGGGTGTTCCTTGAACCTAACATGACACAACCAAACAACTAGTTCCACTTTTCTACCCCCTTACGGCTCACGTAGAGGGGCCAGGACGACAGTTCTGTCTTTTTCTACAACGGGGCTAGGGTTTCACCGGAGAGGGGCTCCGGACCATCTGAATCCCACCAAGTCCCATCGTATGCCATACCATGTGTGTTACAGTGTACCATGTGTCTTGGATTCCAAAGATACCATCACTCCCTATGTTATGGCCTTACCGGCGTCGGATTCCCTCTTCCGGGTTCCACGACTGCTCACACACCCCGAAACTCCCAAATCTGACGGAACGGGGGGAACCTTGCCAATAGGTGGGCCCTACCATTGTCATGGGTGTTACTTGGGCCTACCATGACACAACCAAGCAACCAATTCCACTTTTCTACCCCCTTCCGGCTCACGTAGAGGGGCCAGGACGGCAGATCCGTCTTTTTCTACAACGAGGCTATGGTTTCACCAGAGAGGGGCTCCGGAGCGTCTGAATGACACCAAGTCCCATGGTATGACATAACATGTGTGTTATAGTGTTCCATGTGTCTTGTATGCCAAATATCCCATCATTCCTTGTGTTATGGCCTCACCGGCGTCGGATTCCCTCTTCAAGGTTCCAGGACTGCTCACACACCCCGAAACTCCCGGATCTGACGGAACGCGGGGAACCTTGCCAATAGGTGGGCCCTACCATTGTATTGGGTGTTCCTTGGTCCTAAAATGAAACAACCAAGCAACTAGTTACACTTTGCTACCCCCTTCCGGCTCACGTAGGCCAGGACGGCAGATCCGTCTTTTTCTACAATGGGGCTAGGGTTTCACCGGAGAGGGGCTCCAGAGCGTCTGAATCCCACCACGTCCCATGGTATGACATAAAATGTGTGTTAGAGTGTTACATGTATCTTGGATGCAAAATATCCCATCACTCCCCGTGTTATGGCCTCAGCGGCGTCGGATTCCCTCTTCCGGGTTCCAGGACTGCTCACACACCCCAAAACTCCCGGATCTGACGGAACGCGGGGAAATAGGTGGGCCCTACCATTGTCTTGGGTGTTCCTTGAACCTAACATGACACAACCAAACAACTAGTTCCACTTTTCTACCCCTTACGGCTCACGTAGAGGGGCCAGGACGACAGTTCTGTCTTTTTCTACAACGGGGCTAGGGTTTCACCGGAGAGGGGCTCCGGACCATCTGAATCCCACCAAGTCCCATCGTATGCCATACCATGTGTGTTACAGTGTACCATGTGTCTTGGATTCCAAAGATACCATCACTCCCTATGTTACGGCTTCACCGGTGTCGGATTCCCTCTTCGGGTTCCACGACTGCTCACACACCCCAATACCCTACCATTGTATTGGGTGTTACTTGGGACTAACATGACACAATCAAGCAACTAGTTCCACTTTGCTACCCCTTCCGGCTCAATTAGAGGGGCCAGGACGACATTTCCGTCTTTTTCTATAACGGGGCTAGGGTATCACCGGAGAGGGGCTCCGGAGCGTCTGAATCCCACCAAGTCCCATGGTATTACATACCATGTTTGTTAGAGTGTTCCATGTGTCTTGAATCCCAAATATACCAACACTCCCTGTGTTATGGCCTCGCCGGCGTCGGATTGCCTCTTCCGGGTTCCAGGACTCCTCACAAACCCCGAAACTCCCGGATCTGACAGAACGCGGGGAACCTTGCCAATAGGTGGGCCCTACCATTGTCTTGGGTGTTACTTGGTCCTAACATGACACAACAAAGAAACTAGTTCCACTTTTCTACCCCCTTCCGGCTCACGTAGAGGGGCCAGGACGGCAGATCCGTTTTTTCTACAATGGGGCTAGGGTTTCACCGGAGAGGGGCTCCGGAGCGTCTGAATCCCACCAAGTCCCATGGTATGACATAACATGTGTGTTAGATCGTTCCATGTATCTTGTATGCCAAATATCCCATCACTCCCTCTGTTATGGCCTCAGCGGCGTCGGATTCCCTCTTCCGGGTTCCAGGACTGCTCACACACCCCAAAACTCCCGGATCTGACGGAACGCGGGGAACCTTGCCATAGGTGGTACCTACCATTGTCTTGGGTGTTCCTTGAACCTAACATGACACAACCAAACAACTAGTTCCACTTTTCTACCCCCTTACGGCTCACGTAGAGGCGCCAGGACGGCAGTTCTGACTTTTTCTACAACGGGGTAGAGTTTCACCGGAGAGGGCTCCGGACCATCTGAATCCCACCAAGTCCCATCGTATGCCACACCATGTGTGTTACAGTGTACCATGTGTCTTGGATTCCAAATATACCATCACTCCCTATGTTATGGCTTCACCGGCGTCGGATTCCCCCTTCGGGTTCCACGACTGCTGACACACCCCGAAACTCCCGGATCTGACGGAACGCGGGGAACCTTGCCAATAGGTGGACCCTACCATTGTATTGTGTGTTACTTGGGCCTAACATGACACAATCAAGCAACTAGTTCCACTTTGCTACCCCTTCCGGCTCAAGTAGAGGGGCCAGGACGACAGTTCCGTCTTTTTCTATAGCGGGGCTAGGGTTTCATCGGAGAGGGGCTCCGGAGCGTCTGAGTCACACCAAGTCCCATGGTATTCCATACCATGTGTGTTAGAGTGTTCCATGTGTCTGGGATGCCAAAGATACCATCACTCCCTGTGTTATGGCCTTACCGGCGTCGGATTCCCTCTTCCGGGTTCCACGACTGCTCACATGCCCCGAAACTCCCGGATCTGACGGAACGCGGGCAACCTTGCCAATAGGTGGGCCCTCAAAGTGACTTGGGTGTTCCTTGGTCCTAACATGACATAAAAAAGCAACTAGTTCCACTTTTTTACCCCCTTCCGGCTCACGTAGAGGGGCCACGACGGCAGTTCCGTCTTTTTCTATAGCGGGGCTAGGGTTACACCGGAGAGGGGCTCCGGAGCGTCTAATATCACCAAGTCCCATGGTATGCCATACCATGTGTGTTAGAGTGTTCCATGTGTCTTGGATCCCAAAGATACCATCAGTCCCTGTGTTATGCCTTCACCGGCGTCAAATTCGCTCTTCCGAGTTCCACGACTGCTCACACACCCGAAACTCCCCGATCTGACGGAACGGGGGGAAACTTTCCAATAGGTGGGCCCTACCATTGTATTGGGTGTTCCTTGGGCCTAACATGACACAACAAAGCAACTAGTTCCACTTTGCTACCCCTTGTGGCTCACTTAGAGGGGCCAGGACGATAGTTCCGTCTTTTTCTACAGCGGCGATAGGGTTTCACCAGAGAGGGGCTCCGGAGCGTCTTTATCCCACAAAGTCCCATGTTATTCGATACCATGTGTGTTAGAGTGTTCCATGTGTCTTGGATGCCAAATATCCCATCACTCCCTGTGGTATGGCCTCACCGGCGTCGGATTCCCTCTTTCGGGTTCCAGGACTGCTCACACACCCCAAAACTCCCGGATCCGACGGAACGCGGGGAACCTTGCCAATAGTTGGGCCCTACCATTTTATTGGGTGTTCCTTGAAACTAACATGACACAACCAAGCAACTAGTTCCGATTTTCTACCCCTTACGGCTCACGTAGAGGGGCCAGGATGGCAGTTCCGTCTTTTCCTACACCGGGGCTAGGGTTTCACCGGAGAGGGGCTTCGGACCATCTGAATCCCACCAAGTCCCATGGTATTCCATACCATGTTTTTTAGAGTGTTCCATGTGTCTTGGATGCCAAATATCCCATCACTCCCTGTGTTATGGCCTCACCGGCGTCGGATTCCCTCTTCCGGGTTCCAGGACTCCTCACAAACCCCGAAACTCCCGGATTTGACGGAACGCGGGGAACCTTGCAAATAGATGGGCCCTACCATTGTCTTGGGTGTTCCTTGGGCCTAACATGACACAACCAAGCAACTAGTTCCACTTTTCTACCCACTTCAGGCTCACGTAGAGGGGCCAGGATGACAGTTCCGTCTTTTTCTACAACAGGGATAGAGTTTCACCGGAGAGAGGCTCCGGAGCATCTAAATCCCACCAAGTCCCATGGTATGCCATACCATGTGTGTTACAGTGTTCCATGTATCTTGTATGCCAAAGATACCATCACTTCCTGTGTTATGGGCTCACCGGCGTCGGATTCCCTCTTCCGGGTTCCAGGACTGCTTACACACCCCAAAACTCCCGGATCTAACAGAACGCGGGGAACCTTGCCAATAGGTGGGACCTACCATTGTCTTGGGTGTTCCTTGGGCATAACATGACAAAAAAAAAGCAACTAGTTCCACTTTTCTATCCAATTCAGGCTCACGTAGAGGGGCCAGGACGACAGTTCCGTCTTTTTCTACAAACAGGGATAGAGTTTCACCGGAGAGGGGCTCCGGAGCGTCTGAATCCCACCAAGTCCCATGGTATGCCATACCATGTGTTTTAGAGTGTTCCATGTGTCTGGGATGCCAAAGATACCATCACTCCCTGTGTTATGGCCTTACCGGCGTCGGATTCCCTCTTCCGGGTTCCAGGACTGCTCACACACCCCGAAACTCCCAGATCTGACGGAACGGGGGGAACCTTGCCAATATGTGGGCCCTAACATTGTCATGGGTGTTACTTGGGCCTACCATGACACAACCAAGCAACAAGTTCCACTTTTGTACCCCCTTCCAGCTCACGTAGAGGGGCCAGGACGGCAGATCCGTCTTTTTCTACAACGAGGCTATGGTTTCACCGGAGAGGGGCTCCGGAGCGTCTGAATGCCACCAAGTCCCATGGTATGACATAACATGTGTGTTATAGTGTTCCATGTGTCTTGTATGCCAAATATCCCATCACTCCCTGTGTTATGGCCTCACCGGCGTCGGATTCCCTCTTCAAGGTTCCAGGACTGCTCACACACCCCGAAACTCCCGGATCTGACGGAACGCGGGGAACCTTGCCAATAGGTGGACCCTACCATTGTATTGGGTGTTCCTTGGTCCTAAAATGAAACAACCAAGCAACTAGTTACACTTTGCTACCCCCTTCCGGCTCACGTAGAGGGGCTAGGACGGCAGTTCCGTATTTTCTACAGCGGGGCTAGGGTTCCACCGGAGAGGGGCTCCGGAGCGTCTGAATCCCAGCAAGTCCCATGGTATTCCATACCATGTGTGTTAGAGTGTTCCATGTGTCTGGGATGCCAAATATACCATCACTCCCTGTGTTATGGCCTCACCGGCGTCGGATTCCCTCTTCCGGGTTCCACGACTGCTCACACACCCCAAAACTCCCGGATCTGACGGAACGGGGGGAACCTTGACAATAGGTGGGCCCTACCATTTTATTGGGTGTTAATTGGGCCTAACATGACACAACAAAGCAACTAGTTCCACTTTTCTACCCCCTTCCGGCTCACGTAGAGGGGCTAGGACGGCAGATCCGTCTTTTTCTACAATGGGGCTAGGGTTTCACCGGAGAGGGGCTCCGGAGCGTTTGAATCCCACCAAGTCCCATGGTATGACATAACATGTGTGTTAGAGTGTTCCATGTATCTTGGATGCCAAATATCCCATCACTCCCTGTGTTATGGCCTCAGCGGCGTCGGATTCCCTCTTCCGGGTTCAAGGACTGCTCACACACCCCAAAACTCCTCGATCTGACGGAACGCGGTGATACGGGGCGGCCCGATCTTCTCGATGAACTATCTCTCTCTTTTTTGTATTTTCTGATAATTGGATAACTAGTGCTACACTGAGACCTCTCTTAGCTAATCCCCGTTGCCAATGCAACAACAATCAAGCTCCTTAGATATTCTCAACTACACACTCTTGCACAAATGATCAATGATCACAAGTGGTGCTGTATCCCTCTATTCCCAGATGGAATAACAAGATATCACGCTGCTTTGCAATTGGTAAACTTCAAGATGAATGCTTAACAAGCAATACAATCTAGAGGCTAGGGTTTTGGGGGTTTTTGGTTTCAACTTGTTCTCCCTATTGCTATGCCCCCCATGGGGTATATATGAGAGGGGGGGTGCGGCCACAAGGGTCCTCCTTGCGCAAGCACAACCCTAATTGGACTAGGAAACCTAACACAACTACTATAGGATACAAACCGACCCCACACACAAAGGGGTGCGGCCACAATTGGTATACAAACCAATTCTATTACAACTAGGACATGTCATGACGCATTGGGCTTCCTTGTGGGCCCTCCTTCTTGCTTGTCCATCAATGAATGCATTTGACCTTGTGGAGGCATTCATCTCCTTGTCCAATTGATAAATAACAATTGTTTCTATTGAATAACAATTGTTATGAATTGTTTCCACCATCTTGATTGATTGTTTTCAACAATGTGATCTTGTTTTCCACCTCTTGAATATTTGTTTCACCATGATCTTGTTATCTTCTATCAACTCTTCACTCATGCTTGTGAGGACATAATCCTTAGGTCCATCCTTATCATCATCCCTTTCTTCAAGACAAGACGTCCTCGGCTTGTTATTATCTGAAAGTGGAATAAACAAAAAGAACAAAGTGTATGCACCATATATATATAATGGCCCTCATTTGTTAGTAAAACACAATATAGTGCATATATCATATGATCACGAAATTTGTATGAAAACAACACATAAAAGTCATATTCTTTCATCTCATAGCAATCAAAATTGCAAATATAATTGTAGTTTGATTTAATAGTACATATATCCAACCAATAGTGTGGTGAACTAAACATATGTGAAATATCATCTCTATAATCATCTATCCAAGAGAACACATTATGTAATTCGGCCACTTTATCATAAGTAACACACATGTGATGTATCATGAAAATTTTGTCCAAACTATAATCACCAATCAAGTAAATTTTGAAACTATTATCAAATGTGCTAGTATTATCATAACCAAATTTATCCATAGCACATTGTATATTAATTGGTTCTTTTAGCATGTCATAACATATAATATCACTAGAAGGTATCATAGCAAGTACTTCTTTATGTGTAATACAAACCATATTGTTAAATTTCGAATTAATCATAGGTTTATATGGTTGTAAATTATCACATAATTCACTACTTGTAGTTACCAACCCGAAATCTATACACTTATCAATACTAACCTCCTCATGTGTAGTAGGTATGATCTCATCCCTATCTTGTGAATTTGAAGGTTGTGTCTCCCTTTCTTCAAAAATAACCTTCATATCACAAGCAAGTATTCTTGTATCCGTGGCATAAACCTCTAATTGATGTGATGATTGTGTTGTTTCCTTGTGCTCCCTTTCTTCAATAGCAACCTGTACACAAGAAACAATACTAGGAAAAATATTAACATTAAAAGGCTTTTTCCACTCGGCCTAGGCTTGTCTTCCTCCATGGATTTGGTGTTTTCACTCCCCTTCTCTTTCACTTCAAACTTTTGTCTTGATTCATGCATGATTTGTTGGGGTGACATAGGCCTCAATATGATATCCTTATTGTTCCAATTCAATTGGTAGGTGTTTGCTCTCCCATTGTGTAGCACCTTTCTATCAATTGCCATGGTCTTCCAAGTAATAGGTGGCAAACCGACATGGGAACCACATCACACTCAATTGTATCCTATAGTCCAATTTGAAATTCCACTCTCACCATATTACATACCTTCATCTCCTCTTTGTCAGTGATCCATTGAATATAGTATGGATTGGGGTGGGAATATACTTCAACCTTAGCTTTGCACATAATTCTTTGCTTGCTAGATTTCTACAACTTCCTCCACAATGATCAGCTTGCAAGCCATGTTGGGTCCAACAATTGCCTTGGTTTGAAATAAATTGCACCTTTGGCTCTCATCATTGTTAGGAGCAATAGTCAATGCTTTGGTGCACACAATAGTTGGATAATTTGTAGCAAAAGCATCAATAGGACCATCATCATCATTATCATCATATGCATCCTCATCATTAGGATCAACATCTCCAGTCTCATACTCATCATTAGCATTGAGGAGCATAACCTTCTTGTTGGGGCAATCCCTCTTATAGTGTCCTTTTCCTCCACATGTATGGCATGTCATGTCTCTATTCCTTGGAGGAGGTGTAGCACCACTAGAACCCGAAGTAGAAGCAATGGGCTTCTTTGAAATTGATGAAGTTGGCCGGTTTGGGTGTAGAAGGTCCACGGGTAGGAGGTGTAGGGGTTGCAAAATTAGATTGTTGAGAAGAAAAACTTCTCCTTGCACTCACTTGAAGCTCCTCTTGCAATCTCTTTTCGGACTCCCTTGCTTGATGAAGTAATTCACTCATATTGTTGTAAGGAACATGCCTCACAATGCTTCTCACTTTGAATTGTAATCCACTCAAGAACCTTTGCATTGTTTGTTCAGGAGCCTCTCTAATTCGAGCCCTTTGAATAATCAACTCCATCTCCTTGTAATAGGCATCAACTGTCTTGGTTCCTTGCTTCAATTGTTGCAATTTGTCATAGAGAGTTCTAATATAATTCTTGGGAACAAATCCTTCTCTTAACAAGTACTTCATATCTCTCCATGTGTTCACCTCTTCCTCTTCTCTTTCTTCTCTATCTTTTGCAATGCCATCCCACCACAAAAGTGCATAGCCATCAAAAGAAGAAGATGCAAGGTTCACCTTTCTCTCCTCGAGTACTCATGTAATCTCCATAATTTCTCAATTTTAAGCTCCCACATTAAGTACTCTTCCACATCTTCAGAGTCACAAGCAAGCTTAGGGATGGAGAATTTTGGTTTTCCCAAGCCATCATTCTCTCTATTATTTTCCAATGGTACTCTTCTTGCTACTTGTCCACGGCCATCATTGTAATTTCCTCTCCCATCATCAATTGGAGCAATGGCTTGTGGTGCTTGTTGAATTTGTTGCAATGTATTTGTGATTGTAGTCATTGTAGAGTCAATGTCCTTATAGCATCCTTGATCTCATTGACAGAATCTTGTGATGCACACTCCCTTATCTTCAAATCAAGGACATTCAAATCTTCTCTCAATTGATCATCACTTCTTTCAATATCTTTAGCAATTTTGTTGGACAAATGATCTCTCAATGCCTCATACTCATTCCATTGGACAGTATCCTCGGGTTTCTTCTTTGCCTGCACATCAACATCACTAGAAGAACTCATGCTTAATTTGTTAGTAACAAAATAAACAATGGGTTTGTGGTGCCTCTCTCAACTCACTCAAACCAAGCAAATAGGTTTCACTTGATATTCCAAGAGAGAAAAAGATCAACTTACCAACAAGGAGCAATGATCAATGTGCTTTGGTGTGAGAAGAGAATAACCGAGCTATCAAGTATCACAATGCAAACAGGGCTTATGGTGGGGCTTGGTATGGATACCTAAACAATCACCAAAGTAACAATCCTATTTGCTGTCTTGTGAAGATATAAAAATATCCAAGGAAACTCACACAATATGGAGACAAATGTGGCAATGCAATATATGGATGAATTTTGCAATGCACTAGAAAGTCACTAGCTAGGCTCTTATTGACAGGCACAAGATTGCTCAAGAAAAACCAAGTGTCACAATGGCAAGCTCAACTAGTAAACAATAGTAATAATATGGCCTCTTTGCACTTCCTCTTTTCTCTTTTCTCTTTTCTCTTTTTTTTTATACTTTTTGGTTTTTCTATTTTTTTTTGAATTTTTCAATGGCCTTACACTAAGCTAGGAGCAACAATTAACCAAACACAAGTGAACACAATGATGGTGATGAATTATGAGCAACCTGTCAGAGCACAAAATAGCTATACTTGTGGGCAAGTTCCTATAATGATGCTGTAGAAAGGCTGTGGCTAAGGTTCACAAAGTATGGAGGTGAAAGATCCTAGTGAAGAAAACAGGGAAATACAAAGAAACACAAAAGAATCTAGGTGAATTTTGGGGCAGAACAGCTCACGGCAGCAAACTATACCCACGGCAGCAAAAACAGTCGTTTTGGAGCCAAGGCAGAGCGTACGGCAGAAAAACTGGGCGTTTTGGTACCGCGGCAGACTCACAGCAGCTAACAGGAACCACGGCATCGAAACTGCAGGTTTTTGTGCCGCGGCAGCGCGCGCAACAGCGATGCGGTGAATGGTAAGCGCGTTACAGCGAAAAACGCGATGCGCTGGTGTTACGTGGGCGGTACGGTGGTGGCTCGCGCGCGGCAGCGAAGGCAGAGTTTTTCTGCCGCGAGTGGATTGGCGCGGGATGTATTTGGTAAGCGTGTTGCGGGGCGGATCAGTGGATTTGTAAGCGTGTTACGGGGCAGTCCGAGTACAACTAGGAGGTGGTGCGGTACGGCAGGGAATTGACGATTTTTGTGCCACGGTAGGATCTCTAGTAGGAATCGGATTGGATGATATATGGAAGGTATTGATCGGATTTGTGGGGCGGTTTTGGGGTACGTATATGAGGAGGAACCCGAGAACAACAAGGGGTGGTATATGGTAGGTGTGGTAGCACGGCAAAAACCCTAGGGTCGCTCGGATTGGTGGTGTATATGGAGGGTGGTGGCGGCTGTTTTTGTAGTTTTTGATAGGTTTTCGACTAGAAGAAACAAGAACCCTAACCTAGCCGAAACAAAAGAGAACTAAAAACAGAAAAAGGTGACACGAAATCTAACACAATGACAACAAAAGAAAAATAACTATGGTGATATCTAAGGCTATGGCAACAACTAGACCTAAAATTTTTGTGTGGCTTTTTCTGGATAGGTATAAAAAACAACTAAAAGTAAAGATAACTTTGCTCAACGAGGCAACCTGGAGAATCTGATACCAAGATGATACGGGGTGGCCCGATCTTCTCGATGAACTATCTCTCTCTTTTTTGTATTTTCTGATAATTGGATAACTAGTGCTACACTGAGACCTCTCTTAGCTAATCCCCGTTGCCAATGCAACAATCAAGCTCCTTAGATATTCTCAACTACACACTCTTGCACAAATGATCAATGATCACAAGTGGTGATGTATCCCTCTATTCCCAGATGGAATAACAAGATATCACGCTGCTTTGCAATTGGTAAACTTCAAGATGAATGCTTAACAAGCAATACAATCTAGAGGCTAGGGTTTTGGGGGTTTTTGGTTTCAACTTGTTCTCCCTATTGCTATGCGCCCCATGGGGTATATATGAGAGGGGGGGTGCGGCCACAAGGGTCCTCCTTGCGCAAGCACAACCCTAATTGGACTAGGAAACCTAACACAACTACTATAGGATACAAACCGACCCCACACACAAAAGGGTGCGGCCACAATTGGTATACAAACCAATTCTATTACAACTAGGACATGTCATGACGCATTGGGCTTCCTTGTGGGCCCTCCTTCTTGCTTGTCCATCAATGAATGCATTTGACCTTGTGGAGGCATTCATCTCCTTGTCCAATTGATAAATAACAATTGTTTCTATTGAATAACAATTGTTATGAATTGTTTCCACCATCTTGATTGATTGTTTTCAACAATGTGATCTTGTTTTCCACCTCTTGAATATTTGTTTTCACCATGATCTTGTTATCTTCTATCAACTCTTCACTCATGCTTGTGAGGACATAATCCTTAGGTCCATCCTTATCACGCGGGGAACCTTGCCAATAGGTGGGCCCTACCATTTTCTTGGGTGTTCCTTGAACCTAACATGACACAAATAAACAACTAGTTCCACTTTTCTACCCCCTTACGGCTCACGTAGAGGGGCCAGGATGGCAGTTCTGTCTTTTTCTACAACGGGGCTAGGGTTTCACCGGAGAGGGGCTCCGGACCATCTGAATCCCACCAAGTCCCATCGTATGCCATACCATGTGTGTTACAGTGTACCATGTGTCTTGGATTCCAAAGATACCATCACTCCCTATGTTATGGCTTCACCGGTGTCGGATTCCCTCTTCGGGTTCCACGACTGCTCACACACCCCGAAATTCCCGAATCTGACGGAACGCGGGGAACCTTGCCAATAGGTGGACCCTACCATTGTATTGGGTGTTACTTGGGCCTAACATTACACAATCAAGAAACTAGTTCCACTTTTCTACCCCCTTACGGCTCACGTAGAGGGGCCAGGACGACAGTTCTGTCTTTTTCTACAACGGGGCTAGGGTTTCACCGGAGAGGGGCTCCGGACCATCTGAATCCCACCAAGTCCCATCGTATGCCATACCATGTGTGTTACAGTGTACCATGTGTCTTGGATTCCAAAGATACCATCACTCCCTATGTTATGGCTTCACCGGTGTCGGATTCCCTCTTCGGGTTCCACGACTGCTCACACACCCCGAAACTCCCAGATCTGACGGAACGCGGGGAACCTTGCCAATATGTGGACCCTACCATTTTATTGGGTGTTACTTGGGCCTAACATTACACAACCAAGCAACTAGTTCTACTTTTCTACACCCTTCCGGCTCAAGTAGAGGGGCCAGGACGACAGTTCCGTCTTTTTCTATAACGGGGCTAGGGTTTCACCGGAGAGGGGCCCCGGAGCGTCTGAATCGCACCAAGCCCAATGTTATGCCATACCATGTGTGTTAGAGTGTTCCATGTGTCTGGGATGCCAAATATACCATCACTCCCTGTGTTATGGCCTCACCGGCGTCGGATTCCCTCTTCCGAGTACCACGACTGCACACACACACCGAAACTCGCGGATCTGACGGAACGGGGGGAACCTTGCAATAGGTGGGCCCTACCATTGTCTTGGGTGTTACTTGGGCCTAACATGACACAACCAAGAAACTAGTTCCACTTTGCAACCCCCTTCCGGCTCACGTAGAGGTGCCAGGAAGGCAGTTCCGTCTTTTCGGGACTAGGGTTTCAGCGGAGAGGGGCTCCGAAGCGTCTGACTCCCACCAAGTCCCATGGTATGCCATACCATGTGTGTTAGAGTGTTCCATGTGTCTTTCATGCCAAAGATACCATCACTTCCTGTGTTCTGGCCTCACCGGCGTCGGATTCCCTCTTCCGGGTTCCACGACTGCTCACACACCCCGAAACTCCCGGATCTGACGGAACGCATGGAACCTTGCCAATAGGTGGGCCCTACTAGTGTCTTGGGTGTTACTTGGGCCTAACATGACACAAAAAAGCAACTAGTTCCACTTTTCTACCCCTTCCGGCTCACGTAGAGGGGGCCAGGACGGCAATTCCGTCTTTTTATACAGCGGGGCTAGGGTTTCACCGGAGAGGGGCTCCGAAGCGTCTAATCCCACCAAGTCCCATGGTATGCCATACCATGTGTGTTAGAGTGTTCCATGTGTCTTGTATGCCAAAGATACCATCACTCCCTGTGTTATGGCTTCACCGGCGTCAGATTCGCTCTTCCGGGTTCCAGGACTGCTCACACACCCGAAACTCCCGGATCTGACGGAACGCGGGGAACCTTGCCAATACGTGGGCCCTACCATTGTCTTGGTTGTTCCTTGGGCATAAAATGACACGAAAAAGCAACTAGTTCCACTTTGCTACCCCCTTCCGTCTCACGTAGAGGGGCCAGGACGGCAGTTCCGTCTTTTTCTACAAAGGGGCTAGGGTTTCACCGGAGAGAGGCTCCAGAGCGTATGAATCCCAACAAGTCCCATGGTATGAAATACCATGTGTGTTATAGTGTTACATGTGTCTTGGATGCCAAAGATATCATCACTCCCTGTGTTATGGCCTCACCGGCGTCGGATTCCCTCTTCCGGGTTCCAGGACTGCTCACACACCCCGAAACTCCCGGATCTGACGAAACGCGGGGAACCTTGCCAATAGGTGGGCCCTACCATTGTATTGGATGTTCCTTGGTCCTAAAATTACACAACCAAGCAACTAGTTCCACTTTGCTACCCCCTTCCGGCTCACGTAGAGGGGCCAGGATGACAGTTCCGTATTTTTCTAAAGCGGGGCTAGGGTTTCACCGGAGAAGGGCTCCGGAACGTTTGAATCCCACCAATGCCCATGGTATGCCATACCATGTGTGTTAGAGTGTTCCATGTGGGCTGGATGCCAAAGATACCAACACTCCCTGTGTTATGGCCTCACCGGCCTCGGATTCCGTCTTCCGGGTTCCAGGACTGCTCACACACCCCGTAACTCCCGGATCTGACGGAACGCGGGGAACCTTGCCAATTTGTGTGCCCTACCATTGTCTTGGGTGTTCCTTGGGCCTAACATGACACAACAAAGCAAATAGTTACCATGTTCTACCCCCTTCCGGCTCACGTAGAGGGGCTAGGACGATAATTCTGTCTTTTTCTACAGCGGGGCTAGGGTTTCACCAGAGAGGGGCTCCGGAGTATCTGAATCCCACCAAGTCCCATGGTATGACATACCATGTGTTTTATAGTGTTCCATGTGTCTTGGATGCCAAAGATCCCATCACTCCTTGTGTTATGGCCTCACCGGCGTCGGATTCGCTTTTTCGGGTTCCACGACTCCTCACACACCCGAAACTCCCGGATCTGACAGAACGCGGGGAACCTTGCCAATACGTGGGCCCTACCATGTCTTGGGTGTTCCTTGGGCCTAACATAACAAAACCAAGCAACTAGTTCCACTTTGCTACACCCTTCCGGCTCACGTAGAGGGGCCAGGACGACAATTCCGTCTTTTTTTACAAAGTTGCTAGGGTTTCATCGGAGAGGGGCTCCGGATCGTCTGAATCCCACCAAGTCCCATGGTATGACATACCATGTGTGTTATAGTGTTCCATGTGTCTTCTATGCCAAAGATACCATCACTCCCTGTGTTATGGCCTCACCGGCGTCGGATTCCGTCTTCCGGGTTCCAGGACTGCTCACACACCCCGAAACTCCCGGATCTGACGGAACGCGGGGAACCTTGCCAATACGTGGGCCCTACCATTGTATTGGGTGTTCCTTGGGTCTAACATCACACAACCAAGCAACTATTTCCACTTTTCTACCCCCTTCAGGCTCACGTAGAGGGGCCAGGACGGCAGTTCCGTCTTTTTCTACAGCGGGGCTAGGGTTTCACCGGAGAGGGGCTCCGGAGTGTCTGAATCCCACCAAGTCACACGGTATTCCATAACATGTGTGTTAGAGTGTTCCATGTGTCTTGGATGCCAAAGATACCATCACTCCCAGTGTTATGGCCTCACCGGCGTCGGATTCCCTCTTCCGGGTTCCACGACTGCTCACACCCCCAAACTCCCGGACCTGACGGAACGGGGGGGAAACTTTCCAGTAGGTGGGCCATAACATTGTATTGGGTGTTCCTTGGGCCTAACATGAAAAACCAAGCAACTAGTTCCACTTTGCTACCCCTTCTGGCTCACGTAGAGGGGCCAGGACGGCAGTTCCGTCTTTTTCTACAGCGGGGATAGGGTTTCACCAGAGAGGGGCTCCGGAGCGTCTGAATCCCACAAAGTCCCATGTTATTCCATACCATGTGTGTTAGAGTGTTCCATGTGTCTTGGATGCCAAACATACCATCACTCCTTCTGTTATGGCCTCACCGGCGTCGGATTACCTCTTCCGGGTTCCAGGACTGCTCACACACCCCGAAACTCCCGGATCTAACGAACGAGGGTAACCTTGCCAATAGGTGGACCCTACCATTGTCTTGGCTGTTCCTTGGGCATAACATGACACAACGAATCAACTATTTCCACTTGGCTACCCCCTTCCAGCTCAATTAGAGGGGCCAGGACGACAGATCCGTCCTTTTCTACAACAGGGCTAGGGTTTCACCGGAGAGGGGCTCCGGAGCGTCTGAATCCCACCAAGTCCCATGGTATGCCATACCACGTGTAGTTAGAGTGTTCCATGTGTCTTGGATGCCAAATATACCATCACTCCCTGTGTTATGGCCTCACCGGCGTCGGATTCCCTCTTCCGGGTTCTAGGACTACTCACACCCCCAAACTCTCGGATTTGGCGGGACGGGGGGAAACTTTGCAATAGGTGGGCCCTATCATTTTATTGGTTGTTCCTTGGTCCTAAAATGACACAACCAAGAAACTAGTTCCACTTTGCTACCCCTTCTGGCTCACGTACATGGGCCAGGATGTCAGTTCCGGCTTTTTCTACAGCGGGGCTAGGGTTTCGCCGGAGAGGGGCTCCGGAGCGTCTGAATCCCACCAAGTCCCATGGTATGCCATACCATGTGTGTTAGAGTGTTCCACGTGTCTTGTATGCCAGATATCCCATCACTCTCTGTGTTATGGCCCCACCGGCGTCGGATTCCGTCTTCTGGGTTCCAGGACTGCTACACACCCCGAAACTCCCAGATCTGACGGAACGCGGGGAACCTTGGCAATAGATGGGCCCTACCATTTTCTTGGGTGTTCCTTGGTCCTAAAATTACACAACCAAGAAACTAGTTCCACTTTTCTACCCCCTTCCGGCTCACGTAGAGGGGCCAGGACGGTAGTTCCGTCTTTTTCTACAGCGGGGCTAGGGTTTCACCGGAGAGGGGCTCCGGAGCGTCTGAATCCCACCAAGTCCAATGGTATTCCATACCATGTGAATTAGAGTGTTCCATGTGTCTGGGGTGCCAAAGATACCATCACTCCCTGTGTTATGGCTTCACCAGCGACATATTCCCTCTTCCGGGTTCCACGACTTCACACACACCGAAACTCGCGGATCTGACGGAACGGGGGGAATCTTGCCAATATGTGGTCCCTACCATTGTATTGGGTGTTAATTGGGCCTAACATGACACAACCGAGAAACTAGTTCCACTTTGCTACCCCCTTCCGGCTCACGTAGAGGGGCCAGGACGGCAGTTCCGTCTTTTTCTACAGCGGGGCTAGGGTTTCACCGGAGAGGGGCTCCGTTGCGTTTGAATCCCACAAAGTCCCATGGTATGCCATAACATGTGTATTAGAGTGTTCCATGTGTCCTGGATTCCAAAGATGCCATCACTCCCTGTGTTATGGCCTCACCGGCGTCGGATTCCCTCTTCCGGGTTCCACGACTGCTCACACACCCCGAAATTCCCGGATCTGACGGAACGCGGGGAACCTTGCCAATAGGTGGGCCCTACCAGTGTCTTGGGTGTTCCTTGGGCCTAACATGACACAAAAAAGGAACTAGTTCCACTTTTCTACCCCCTTCCGGCTCACGTAGAGGGGCCAGGACGGCAGTTCCGTCTTTTTCTACAGAGGGGCTAGGGTTTCACCGGAGAGAGGCTCCGGAGCGTCTGAATCCCACCAATTCCCATGGTATGACATAGCATGTGTGTTAGAGTGTTACATGTGTCTTGGATGCCAAAGATACCATCACTCCCTGTGTTATGGCCTCACCGGCGTCGGATTCCATCTTCCGGGTTCCACGACTGCTCACACCCTCAAACTCCCGGATCTGACGGAACGGGGGGGAACTTTCCAATAGGTGGACCCTAACATTGTATTGGGTGTTCCTTGGGCCTAACATGACACAACCAAGCAACTAGTTCCACTTTGATACCCCTTCTGGCTCACGTAGAGGGGCCAGGAGGATAGTTCCGTCTTTTCTACATCGGGGATAGGGTTTCACCAGAGAGGGGCTCCGGAGCGTCTGAATCACACAAAGTCCCATGTTATTCCATATCATGTGTGTTAGAGTGTTCCATGTGTATTGGATGCCAAACATACCATCACTCCCTGTGTTATGGCCTCACCGGCGTCGGATTCCCTCTTCCGGGTTCCAGGACTGCTCACACACCCCCAAACCCTCGGATCTAGCGGAACGCGGGGAACCTTGCCAATAGGTGGGCCCTACCATTGTATTGGGTGTTCCTTGGGCCTAAAATGACACAACCAAGCAACTAGTTCCACTTTGCTACCCCTTCTGGCTCACGTAGAGGGGCCAGGACGGCAGTTTCGTCTTTTTCTACAGCGGGGATAGGGTTTCACCAGAGAGGGGCTCCGGAGCGTCTGAATCGCACAAAGTACCATGTTATTCCATACCATGTGTGTTAGAGTGTTCCATGTGTCTTGGATGCCAAGCATACCATCACTTCCTGTGTTATGGCCTCACCAGCGTCGGATTCCCTCTTCCGGGTTCGAGGTCTGCTCACACACCCGCAAACTCTCGGATCTGACGGAACGCGGGGAACCTTGCCAATAGGTGGGCCATACCATTGTATTGGGTGTTCCTTGGTCCTAACATGACACAACCAAGAAACTAGTTCCACTTTGCTACCCCCTTTCGGCACACGTAGAGGGGCCAAGACGGCAATTTTGTCTTTTTCTACAGCGGGGCTAGGGTTTCACCGGAGAGGGGCTCCGGAGCGTCTGAATCCCACCAAGACCCATGGTATGACATATCATGTTTGTTAGAGTGTTACATGTGTCTTGGATGACAAATATCCCATCAGTCCCTGTGTTATGGCCTCACCGGCATCGGATTACCTCTTCCGGGTTCCAGGACTGCTCACACACCCCGAAACTCCCGGATCTGACGGAACGCGGGGAACCTTGCCAATAGGTTGGCCCTACCATTGTCTTGGGTGTTACTTGGTCCTAACATGACACAACCAAGCAACTAGTTCCACTCTTCTACCCCCTTACGGCTCACGTAGAGGGGCCAGGACAGCAGTTCCGTCTTTTTCTACATGGGGCTAGGGTTTCACCGGAGAGGGGCTCGGAGCATCTGAATCCCACCAAGTCCCATGTTATGCCATAACATGTGTGTTACAGTGTTCCATGTGTCTTGGATGCAAAAGATACCATCACTCCCTATGTTATGGCCTCACCGGCGTCGGATTCCCTCTTCCGGGTTCCAGGACTGGTCACACACCCCGAAACTCCTAGATCTGATGGAACACGGGGAACCTTGCCAATAGTTGGGCCCTACCATTGTCTTGGGTGTTCCTTGGTCCTAAAATGACACAACCAAGCAATTAGTTCAGCTTTTCTACCCCCTTCCGGCTCACTTAGAGCGGCCAGGACGGTAGTTCCGTCTTTTTCTACAGCGGGGCTAGGGTTTCACCGGAGAGGGGCTCCGGAGCGTCTGAATCCCACCAAGTCCCATGGTATGACATACCATGTGTCTTGGATGACAAATATCCCATCACTCCCTGTGTTATGGCCTCACCGGCGTCGGATTCACTCTTCCGCGTTCCAGGACTGCTCACACACCCCGAAACTCCCGGATCTGACGGAACGCGTGGAACCTTGCCAATAGGTGGGCCCTACCATTGTCTTGGGTGTTCCTTGGTCCTAAAATGACACAACCAAGCAACTAGTTCCACCTTGCTACCCCCTTCCGGCTCACGTAGAGGGGCCAGGACGGCAGTTCCGTCTTTTTCTACAGCGGGGCTAGGGTTTCACCAGAGAGGGGCTCCGGAGCGTCTGAATCCCACCAAGTCCCATGGTATGCCATAACATGTTTGTTAGAGTGTTCAATATGTCTGGGATTCCAAAGATACCATCACTCCCTGTGTTATGGCCTCAGCGGCGTCGGATTCCCTCTTCCGGGTTCCACGACTGCTTACACACCCTGAAACTCCCGGGTCTGACGGAACGCGGGGAACCTTGCCAATATGTGGGCCCTACCATTGTCTTGGGTGTTCCTTGGGCCTAAAATGACACAACCAAGAAACAGTTCCAATTTTCTACCCCCTTCCGGCTCACGTAGAGGGGCCAGGACGACAGTTCCGTCTTTTTCTACAGCGGGGTTAGGGTTTCACCAGAGAGGGGCTCCGGAGTGTCTGAATCCCACCAAGTACCATGGTATTCTATAACATGTGTGTTAGAGTGTTCCATGTGTCTTGGATGCCAAATATCCCATCACTCCCTGTGTTATGGCCTCACCGGCGTCGGATTCGCTCTTTCGGGTTCCAGGACTGCTCACACACCCGAAACTCCCGGATCTGACAGAACGCGGGGAACCTTGCCAATACGTGGGCCCTACCATTGTACTGGGTGTTCCTTGCGCCTAACATGACAAAACCAAGCAACTAGTTCCACTTTGCTACCCCCTTCCGGCTCACGTAGAGGGGCCAGGACGGCAGTTCTGTCTTTTTTTTACAAAGGGGCTAGGGTTTCATCGGAGAGGGGCTCCGGAGCGTCTGAATCCCACCAAGTCCCATGGTATGCCATACCATGTGTGTTAGAGTGTTCCATGTGTATTTTATGCCAAATATACCATCACTCCCTGTGTTATGGCCTCACCGGCGTCGGATTCCCTCTTCCGGGTTCCAGGACTGCTCACACACCCCGAAACTCCCGGATCTGATGGAACGCGGGAACCTTGCCAATAGGTGAGCCCTACCATTGTATTGGGTATTCCTTGGGCCTAACATGACACAACCAAGCAACTAGTTCCACTTTGCTACCCCCTTCTGACTCACGTAGAGGGGCCAGGACGGCAGTTCCGTCATTTTGTAGAGCGGGGCTAGGGTTTCACCAGAGAGGGGCTCCGGAGCGTCTGAATCCCACAAAGTCCCAGGTTATTACATACCATGTATGTTAGAGTGTTCCACGTTTCTTGGATGCCAAAGATACCATCACTCCCTGTGTTATGGCCTCATCGGCGTCGGATTCCCTCTTCCGGGTTCCAGGACTGCTCACACACCCCCAAAACTCTCGGATCTGACGGAACGCGGGGAATCTTGCCAATAGGTGGTCCCTAACATTTTCTTGGGTGTTCCTTGGGCCTAACATGACACAACCAAGCAACTAGTTCCACTTTGCTACCCCCTTCCGGCTCACGTAGAGGGGCCAGGATGGCAGTTCCGTCTTTTTTCTACAGCGGGGCTAGGGTTTCACCGGAGAGGGGCTCAGGAGCGTCTGAATCCCACCAAGTACCATGGTATGCCATACCATTTGTGTTAGAGTGTTCAACGTGTCTGGTATGCCAAAGATACCATCACTCCCTGTGTCATGGCCTCACCGGCGTCGGATTCCCTCTTCCGGGTTCCACGACTGCTGACACACCCCAAAACTCCCGGATCTGACGGAACGCGGGGAACCTTGCCAATAGGTGGGCCCTACGAGTGTCTTGGGTGTTCCTTGAGCCTAACATGACACAACCAAGCAACTAGTTCCACTTTGCTACCCCCTTCCGTCTCACGTAGAGGGGCCAGGACGGCAGTTCCGTCTTTTTCTACAGAGGGGCTAGGGTTTCACCAGATAGAGGCTCCGGAGCATCTGAATCCCACCAAGTCCCATGGTATGCCATACCATGTGTGTTAGAGTGTTACATGTGTCTTGGATGCCAAAAGATACCATCACTCACTGTGTTATGGCCTCACCGGCGTCGGATTCCCTCTTCCGGGTTCCAAGACTACTCACACCCCCAAACTCCTGGATCTGACGGAACAGGGGGAAACTTTCCAATAGTTGGGCCCTACCATTGTATTGGGTGTTCCTTGGTCCTAACATGACACAACCAAGCAACTAGTTCCACTTTGCTACCCCTTCTGGCTCACGTAGAGGGGCTAGGACGGCAGTTACGTCTTTTTCTACAGCGGGGATAGGGTTTCACCAAAGAGGGGCTCCGGAGCGTCTGAATCCCACGAAGTCCCATGTTATTCGATAACATGTGTGTTAGAGTGTTCCATGTGTCTTGGATGCCAAACATACCGTCACTCCATGTGTTATGGCCTCACCGGCGTCGGATTCCCTCTTCCGGGTTCCAGGACTGCTCACACACCCCAAAACTCTCGGATCTGACGTAACGCGCGGAACCTTGCCAGTAGGTGGGCCCTACCATTGTCTTGAGTGTTCCTTGGGCCTAACATGACACAACCAAGCAACTAGTTCCACTTTGCTACCCCCTTCCGGCTCACGTAGAGGGGCCAGGACGGCAGTTCCGTCTTTTTCTATAGCGGGGCTAGGGTTTCACCGGAGAGGGGCTCCGGAGCGTATGAATCCCACCATGTCCCGTGGTATGCCATACCATGTGTGTTAGACTGTTCCATGTGTCTGGGATACCAAAGATACCATCACTCCCTGTGTTATGGCCTCACCGGCGTCGGATTCCCTCTTCCGGGTTCCACGACTGCTCACACACCCCGAAACTCCCGGTTCTGACGGAACGCGGGGAACCTTGCCAATAGTTGGGCCCTACCATTGTCTTGGGTGTTCCTTGGTCCTAACATGACACAACCAAGCAACCAGTTCCACTTTTCTACCCCCTTCCAGCTCACGTAGAGGGGCCAGGATGGCAGTTCCGTCTTTTTCTACAGTGGAGCTAGGGTTTCACCGGAGAGGTGCTCCGGAGCATATGAATCCCACCAAGTCCCATGGTATGCCATACCATGTGTGTTATAGTGTTCCATGTGTCTTGGATGCCAAAGATACCATCACTCCCTGTGTTATGGCCTCACCGGCATCGGATTCCCTCTTCCGGGTTCCATGACTGGTCACACACCCTGAAACTCCCGGATCTACGGAACGCGGGGAACCTTGCCAATAGGTGGGCCCTACCATTGTCTTGGGTGTTCCTTGGTCCTAACATGACACAACCAAGCAACTAGTTCCACTTTGCTACCCCTTCCGGCTCACGTAGAGGGGCCAGGACGGCAGTTCTGTCTTTTTCTACGACGGGGCTAGGGTTTCACCGGAGAGGGGCTCCGGAGCGTCTGAATCCCACAAAGTCCCATGGTATGACATACCATGTGTGTTAAAGTGTTACATGTGTCTTGGATGCCAAAGATACCATCACTCCCTATGTTATGGCCTCACCGGTGTCGGATTCCCTCTTCCGGGTTCCAAGAGTGCTCACACACCGCGAAACTCCCGGATCTGACGGAACGCGGGGAACCTTGCCAATAGGTGGGACCTACCATTGTCTTGGGTGTTACTTGGACCTAACATGACACAAACAAGAAACTAGTTCCACTTTGCTACCCCCTTCCGGCTCACGTAGAGGGGACAGGACGGCAGTTCCCTCTTTTTCTACAACGGTGCTAGGGTTTCACTTGAGAGGGGCACTGGAGCGTATGAATCCCACCAAGTCCCATGGTATGCCATACCATGTGTTTTAGAGTGTTCCATGTGTCTAGGATGCCAAAGATACCATCACTCCTTGTGTTAAGGCCTTACCGGCGTCGGATTCCCTCTTCCAGGTTCCAGGACTCCTCACACACCCCGAAACTCCCATGATAAGGATGGACCTAAGGAATATGTTCTCACAAGCATGAGTGATGAGTTGATAGAAGATAACAAGATCATGGTGAAAACAAATATTCAAGAGGTGGAAAACAAGATCACATTGTTGAAAACAATCTATCAAGCATGGTGAAAACAACCAATAATCAAATGATATGATGACAAGGGGATGGTGCCTCCACAAGGTTAAATGCACTTAGTGTGGAAAACATTCCAAATATGTTATTTCCACACTCATTGATGAACAAGCAAGAGGAGGGCGCCCACAAAGGACATCTATGCGCCATAATGAGTCCTAATACTAGTAGGTTTGGTTTGTATACCAATTGTGGCCGCATCCCACTTAATTGGGTCGGTTTGTACCTTCCTTTGAGTCATAGTTGGACTCCTAGTCCTAGTAGGAGTCCTAGTCCTAGTAGGGAGAGGGTTGCTTGCGCAAGGCCCCCTTGTGGCCGCACCCCTCCACCTATATATGTCCCCACCTGCGTGTGGATTAGGGAGAACAAGTTTAAACCAAAAACCAGAAACCCTAGCCTCTAGATTGTATTGCTTGTAAAGCATTCATCTTGAAGTTTACCCATTGCAAAGCAGCGTGATATCTTGTTATTCCATCTGGGAATAAAGGGATACAGCACCACTTGTGATCATTGATCATTTGTGCAAGAGTGTGTAGTTGAGAATATCTAAGGAGCTTGATTGTTGTGCATTGGCAACGGGGATTAGCTAAGAGAGGTCTCAGTGTAGCACTAGTTATCCAATTATCAGAAAATACAAAAAGAGAGAGTAGTTCATCGAGAAGATCGGGCCACCCCATATCATCTTGGTATCAGATTCTCCAGGTTTACTCGTGAGCAAATTTATCCCTAGTTTTACTGTTTTTATTCCTATCCAGAAAAAGCCACACAAAAACTTTAGGTCTAGTTGTTGCCATAGCCTTAGATATCACCATAGTAGTTTTTCTTTTGCTGTCATTGTGTTAGATTTTGTGTTCCTTTTTCTCTTTTTTTAGTTGTTTTATTTCGGCCAAGTTCTAGGGTTCTTGTTTGTTCTTGGCGAAAACCTATCAAAAATCCCAAAAATATCCACTACCTACCCACCCACCACCAATCCGATCTACCCTAGATTCATACCCGCAAACCACCATATACCACCAATCCGAGTCCACCTAGGGTTCATATCCGTGCTATCACACCCACCATATCGACCACCAAAACCTTCCATATACATCCATCATTACCACCGCACCACAACACCTAGCCATACTCGGATTCATCCCTTTAGTCGGTTCCACGATCCCACCAATCCGCGCCACACTTTCCATATACGTGCATCACCAACATCCATCGCACCAACCCACCGCTGCCGTGTGCTACTCGGAATCGGAATCGCACCGTAACATCTTACCAAACCGCCCCCGGCCTGTCTCACGGTTACCAGTCCGCCCCGCTGTGTGCTGCCGCGGCACAAAAACGTGCACGTTTCGCTGCCGCCAGCTGCTGTAACGCGCGCACTAGAAAAACTCCGCATCACCTTTACCAAACTGTGTAACACGAGTGTGTGCGCTGCCGCGGTACAGGTTTGCGCAGTTTTGCTGCCATGGTTGTTTGTGTTCTGCCGCGGTACGAAAATCATCAAAATCTGCTGCTGTGAGTGCTGTTTTGGCTCAAAATCGATCAGTTTTGCTGCCGTGGGCCTGTTTCTCTGCCGTGAGTTCTGCCGTGGTTCAAAAACCATCTGTTTTGCTGCCGTGGGTCTAATTTTCTGCCGTGAGCTATACTAGTCCACATTTCACCTAGATTCTTTTGTGTTTATTTTTCTTTTCCTGATTTTCATCCCTAGGACTTTCCCCTCCATACTTTGTGAACCATAGACACAGCCTTTCTACAGCATCTTTATAGGAACTTGCCCACAAGTATAGCTATTTTGTGCTCTGACAGGTTGCTCTAAATTCATCACCATCATTGTGTTCACTTGTATTTGGTTCTTTGTTGCTCCTAGCTTAGTGTAAGGCCATTGAAAAATTAAAAAAAAAATAGAAAAAGCAAAAAGTATAAAAAAAAAAAGAGAAAAGAGAAAAGAGAAAAGAGAAGAGGCCATATTATTACTATTGTTTACTAGTTGAGCTTGCCATTGTGACACTTGGTTTTTCATTGAGCAATCTTGTGCCTGTCAATAAGAGCCTAGCTAGTGACTTTCTAGTGCATTGCAAAACTCCTCCATATTGCATTGCCACATTTGTCTCCATATTGTGTGAGTTTCCGTGGATCTTTTATATCTTCACAAGAACAGCAAATAGGATTATTACTTTGGTGATTGTTAGGTATCCATACCAAGCCCCACCATAAGCCCTGTTTGCATTGTGATACTTGATAGCTCAGATATTCTCTTCTCACACCAAAGCACATTGATCATTGCTCCTTGTTGGTAAGTTGATCTTTTTCTCTCTTGGAACATCAAGTGAAGCCTCTTTGCTTGGTTTGAGTGAGTTGAGAGAGGCACCACAAACCCATTGATTATTTTGTTACTAACAAGTTAATCATGAGTTCTTCTAGTGATGTTGATGTGCAGGCAAAGAAGAAACCTGAGGATACTGTCCATTGGAATGAGTATGAGGCATTGAGAGATCATTTGTCCAACAAAATTGCTAAAGATATTGAAAGAAGTGATGATCAATTGAGAGAGATTTGAATGTCATTGATTTGAAGATAAGGGAGTGTGCATCTCAAGAGTCTGTCAATGAGATCAAGGAAGCTATAAGGACTATGCAACTACAAATGACTACAATTACAAATACATTGCAACAACTTCAACAAGCACCACAAGCCATTGCTCCAATTGATAATGTGAGAGGAAATTTCAATGATGGCCGTGGACAAATAGCAAGGAGAGTGCCTTTGGAAAATAATAGAGAGAATGATGGCTTGGGAAAACCAAAATTCTCTATGCCTAATCTTTCTTGTGACTCTGAAGATGTGGAAGAGTACTTAATGTGGGAGCTCAAAATTGAAAAATTGTGGAGATTACATGAGTATCCCGAGGAGAGAAAGGTGAACCTTGCATCTTCTTCTTTTGATGGCTATGCTCTTTTGTGGTGGGATGGCATTACAAAGGATAGAGAAGAAAAAGAAGAGGAAGAGGTGAACACATGGAGAGAGATGAAGCAATTGTTAAGAGATAGATTTGTTCCCAAGAATATATTAGAACTCTCTATGACAAATTGCAACAATTGAAGCAAGGATCAAAGACAGTTGATGCCTACTACAAGGAGATGGAGTTGATTATTCAAAGGGCTCGAATTAGAGAGGCTCCTGAACAAACAATGCAAAGATTCTTGAGTGGATTGCAATTCAAAATAAGAAGCATTGTGAGGCATGTTACTTACAACAATATGAGTGAATTACTACATCAAGCAAGGGAGGCCGAAAAGAGATTGCAAGAGGAGCTTCAAGTGAGTGCAAGGAGAAGTTTTTCTTCTCAACAATCCAATTTTGCAACCCCTACACCTCCAACCGTGGACTTCCTAGTACCAAACCCGAGCCAATTTCATCAAATTCAAAGAAACCCATTGCTTCTACTTCGGGTTCTAGTGGTGCTACACCTCCTCCAAGGAATAGACATGACATGTCATACATGTGGAGGAAAAGGACACTTTAAGAAGGATTGCCCCAACAAGAAAGTTATGCTCCTTAATGCTAATGATGAGTATGAGACTGGAGATGATGTTGATCCTAATGATGAGGATGCATATGATGATAATGATGATGATGGTCCTATTGATGCCTTTGCTACAAATTATCCAACTATTGTGTGCACCAAAGCATTGACTATTGCTCCTAGCAAAGATGAGAGCCAAAGGTGCAATTTATTTCAAACCAAAGCAATTGTTGGACCTAGTATGGCTTGCAAGGTGATCATAGATGAGGAAGTTGTAGAAATCTAGCAAGCAAAGAATTATGTGCAAAGCTAAGGTTGAAGTATATTCCACACCCCAATCCATACTATATTCAATGGATCACTGACAAAGAGGAGATGAAGGTATGTCATATGGTGAGAGTGGAATTTCAAATTGGACCATACAAGGATACAATTGAGTGTGATGTTGTTCCCATGTCGGTTTGCCACCTATTACTTGGAAGACCATGGCAATTTGATAGAAAAGTGCTACATGATGGGAGAGCAAACACCTACCACTTGAATTGGAACAATAAGGATATCATATTGAGGCCTATGTCACCCCAACAAATCATGCATGAATCAAGACAAAAGTTTGAAGTGAAAGAGAAGGGGAGTGAAAACACCAAATCCATGGAGGAAGACAAGCCTAGGCCGAGTGGAACAAGTCTTTTAACTAATGCCATAATTTTTCCTAGTGATGTTTCTTATGTACAGGTTTCTCTTGAAGAAAGGGAGGGCAAGGAAACATTACAATCATCACATAAATTGGCCGCACCCCTCCACCTATATATGTCCCCCACCTGCGTGTGGATTAGGGAGAACAAGTTTAAACCAAAAACCAGAAACCCTAGCCTCTAGATTGTATTGCTTGTAAAGCATTCATCTTGAAGTTTACCCATTGCAAAGCAGCGTGATATCTTGTTATTCCATCTGGGAATAAAGGGATACAGCACCACTTGTGATCATTGATCATTTGTGCAAGAGTGTGTAGTTGAGAATATCTAAGGAGCTTGATTGTTGTTGCATTGGCAACGGGGATTAGCTAAGAGAGGTCTCAGTGTAGCACTAGTTATCCAATTATCAGAAAATACAAAAAGAGAGAGTAGTTCATCGAGAAGATCGGGCCACCCCATATCATCCCAGATCTGACAGAACGGGGGAACCTTGCCAATAGGTGGGCCCTACAATTGTCTTGGGTGTTACTTGGTCCTACCATGACACAACAAGGAAACTAGTTACACTTTTCTACCCCCTTCCGACTCACGTAGAGCGGCCAGGACGACAGTTCCGTCTTTTTCTACAGCGGGGTTAGGTTTTCACCGGAGAGGGGCTCCGGAGCGTCTGAATCCCTCCAAGTCCCATGTTATGACATACCATGTTTTTAGAGTGTTCCATGTGTCTTGGATGCCAAATATCCCATCACTCCCTGTGTTATGGCCTCACCGGTGTCGGATTCCCCCTTCCGGGTTCCAGGACTGCTCACACACCCCGAAACTCCCGGATCTGACGGAACGCGGGGAACCTTGCCAATAGGTGGGCCCTACCATTTTATTGGGTGTTCCTTGGTCCGAACATGACACAACCAAGCAACTAGTTCCACTTTTTCTTCCCCCTTCCGGCTCACGTAGAGGGGCCAGGACGGCAGTTCCATCTTTTTCTACACCGGGGCTAGGGTTTCACCGGAGAGGGGCTCAGGAGCATCTGAATCCCACCAAGTCCCATGGTATGATATAACATGTGTGTTAGAGTGTTCCATGTGTCTTGGATGCCAAAGATACCATCACTCCCTGTGTTATGGCCTCACCGGCATCAGATTCCCTCTTCCGGGTTCCATGACTGGTCACACACCCCGAAACTCCCTGATCTGACGGAACGCGGGGAACCTTGCCAATAGGTGGGACCTACCATTGTCTTGGGTGTTCCTTGGTCCTAAAATGACACAACCAAGCAACTAGTTCCACTTTTCTACCCCCTTCCGGCTCACGTAGAGGGGCCAGGACGGCAGTTCCGTCTTTTTCTACAACGGGGCTAGGGTTTCACCGGAGAGGGGCTCCGGAGCGTCTGAATCCCACCAAGTCCCATGGTATGACATACCATGTGTGTGAAAGTGTTACATGTGTCTTGTATGCCAAATATACCATCACTCCCTATGTTATGGCCTCACCGGTGTGGGATTCCCTCTTCCGGGTTCCAAGACTGCTCACACACCCCGAAACTCCCGGATCTGACGGAACGCGGGGAACCTTGCCAATAGGTGGGCCCTACCATTGTCTTGGGTGTTAATTGGGCCTAAAATGACACAACTAAGCAACTAGTTCCACTTTTCTACCCCCTTCCGGCTCACGTAGAGGGGCCAGGATGGCAGTTCCGTCTTTTTCTACAGCGGGGCTAGGGTTTCACCGGAGAGGGGCTCCGGAGCGTCTGAATCCCACCAAGTCCCATGGTATGCCATAACATGTTTGTTAGAGTGTTCCATGTGTCTGGGATGCCAAAGATACCATCACTCCCTGTGTTATGGCCTTACCGGCGTCGGATTCGCTCTTCTGGGTTCCAGGACTGCTCACACACCCCGAAACTCCCGGATTTGACGGAACAAGGGGAACCTTGCCAATAGGTGGGCCCTACCATTGTATTTGGGTGTTACTTGGGCCTACCATGACACAACCAAGAAACTAGTTCCACTTTTCTACCCCCTTCCGGCTCACGTAGAGGGGCCAGGACGGCGGATCCGTCTTTTTCTACAGCGAGGCTAGGGTTTCACCGGAGAGGAGCTCCGGAGCGTCTGAATCCAACCAAGTCCCATGTTATTCGATACCATGTGTGTTATAGTGTTCCATGTGTCTTGGATGCCAAACATACCATCACTCCCTGTGTTATGGCCTCACCGGCGTCGGATTCCCTCTTCCGGGTACCAGGACTGCTCACACACCCCAAAACTCTCGGATCTGACAGAACCGCGGAACCTTGCCAATAGGTGGGCCCCACCATTATATTGGGTGTTCCTTAGGCCTAACATGACACAACCAAGAAACTATTTCCACTTTGCTACCCCCTTCCGGCTCACGTAGAGGGGCCAAGACGTTAGTTTCGTCTTTTTCTACAGCGGGGCTAGGGTTTCACCGGAGAGGGGCTCCGGAGCGTCTGAATCCCACCAAGTCCCGTGGTATGCCATACCATGTGTGTTAGAGTGTTCCATGTGTCTGGGATGCCAAAGATACCATCACTCCCTGTGTTATGGCCTCACCGGCGCCGGATTCCCTCTTCTGGGTTCCACGATTGCTCACACACCCCGAAACTCCTAAATCTGATGGAACGGGGGGAACCTTGCCAATAGGTGAGACCTAATATTGTCTTGGGTTTTCCTTGGGCCTAAAATTACACAACCAAGCAACTAGTTCCACTTTTCTACCCCCTTCCGGCTCACGTAGAGGGGCCAGGACGACAGTTCCGTCTTTTTCTACAACGGGGCTAGGTTTTCACCGGAGAGGGGCTTCCGAGCGTCTGAATCCCACCAAGTACCATGGTATGACATACCATGTTTGTTATAGTGTTACATGTGTCTTGGATTCCAAATATCCCATCACTCCCTGTGTTATGGCCTCACCGGCGTCGGATTCCCTCTTCCGGGTTCCAGGACTGCTCACACACCCCGAAACACTCGGATCTGACGGAACGCGGGGAACCTTGCCAATAGGTGGGCCCAACCATTGTCTTGGGTGTTCCTTGGTCCTAACATGACACAACCAAGCAACTATTTCCACTTTTCTAACCCCTTCCGGCTCACGTAGAGGGGCCAGGACGACAGTTCTGTCTTTTTCTACATCGGGGCTAGGGTTTCACCGGAGAGGGGCTCCGGAGCATCTGAATCACACCAAGTCCCATGGTATGCCATAACATGTGTGTTACAATGTTCCATGTGTCTTGGATTCCAAAGATACCATCACTCCTTATGTTATGGCCTCACCGGTGTCGGATTCCCTCTTTTGGGTTCCACGGCTGCTCACACACCCCGAAACTCTCGGATCTGACGGAACGCGGGGAACCTTGCCAATAGGTGGACCCTACCATTCTCTTGGGTGTTACTTGGGCCTAACATGACACAAACAAGCAACTAGTTCCACTTTGCTACCCCTTCCGGCTCAAGTAGAGCGGCCAGGACGACAGTTCCGTCTTTTTCTACAGCGGGGCTAGGGTTTCACCGGAGAGGGGCTCCGGAGCGTCTGAATCCCACCAAGTCCCATGGTATTCCATAACATGTGTGTTAGAGTGTTCCATGTGTCTTGGATGCCAAATATACTATCACTCCCTGTGTTATGGCCTCACCGGCGTCAGATTCCCTCTTCCGGGTTCCACGACTGCTCACACACCCCGAAACTCCCGAATCTGACGGAACGGGGGAACCTTTCCAATAGGTGGGCCCTACTATTGTCTTGGTTTTTTCCTTGGGCCTAAAATGACACAACCAAGAAACTAGTTCCACTTTTCTACCCCCTTCCGGCTCACGTAGAGGGGCCAGGACGACAGTTCCGTCTTTTTCTACAACGGGGTTAGGGTTTCACCGGAGAGGGGCTCCGGAGCGTCTGAATCCCACCAAGTCCCATGGTATTATGTACCATGTTTGTTAGAGTGTTCCATGTGTCTTGGATGGAAAATATGCCATCACTCCCTGTGTTATGGCCTCACCGGCGTCGGATTCCCTCTTCCAGGTTCCAGGACTCCCGGATCTGACGAAACGCGGGGAACCTTGCCAATAGGTGGGCCCTACCATTGTCTTGGGTGTTCCTTGGGCCTAACATGACACAACCAAGCAACTAGTTCCACTTTTCTACGCACTTCCGGCTCATGTAGAGGGGCCAGGATGACAGTTCCGTCTTTTTCTACAACAGGGATAGAGTTTCACCGGAGAGGGGCTCCGGAGCATATGAATCCCACCAAGTCCCATGGTATGCCATACCATGTGTGTTAGCCCTACCATTGTCTTGGGTGTTACTTGGGCCTAACATGACACAACCAAGCAACTAGTTCCACTTTGCTACCCCCTTCGGGCTCACGTAGAGGGGCTGGGACAGCAGTTCCGTCTTTTTCTACAGCGGGGCTAGGGTTTCACCGGAGAGGTGCTCCGGAGCGTCTGAATCACACCAAGTCCCATGGTATGCCATACCATGTGTGTTAGAGTGTTCCATGTGTCTGGGATGCCAAAGATACCATCACTCCCTGTGTTATGGCCTTACCGGCGTCGGATTCCCTCTTTTGGGTTCCAGGACTGCTCACATGCCCCGAAACTCCCGGATCTGACGGAACGCGGGCAACCTTGCCAATAGGTGGGCCCTACAAGTGTCTTGGGTGTTCCTTGGTCCTAAAATGACATAAAAAGCAACTAGTTCCACTTTTTTACCCCCTTCCGGCTCACGTAGAGGGGCCACGACGACAGTTCCGTCTTTTTCTATAGCGGGGCTAGGGTTACACCGGAGAGGGGCTCCGGAGCGTCTAATATTACCAAGTCCCATGGTATGCCATACCATGTGTGTTAGAGTGTTCCATGTGTCTTGGATGCCAAAGATACCATCAGTCCCTGTGTTATACCTTCACCGGCGTCAAATTCGCTCTTCCGAGTTCCAGCACAGCTCACACACCCGAAACTCCCCGATCTGACGGAACGCGGGGAACCTTGCTAATACATGGGACCTACCATTGTCTTGGGTGTTCCTTGGGCCTAACATGACACAACCAAGAAACTAGTTCCACTTTGCTACCCCCTTCCGTCTCACGTAGAGGGGCCAGGACGGCAGTTCCGTCTTTTTCTACAGAGGGGCTAGGGTTTCACCGGAGATAGGCTCCGGAGCGTCTGAATTCCACCAAGTCCCATGGTATTCCATACCATGTTTTTTAGAGTGTTACATGTGTCTTTGATGCCAAAGACACCATCACTCCCTGTGTTATGGCCTCACAGGCGTCAGATTCCCTCTTCCGGGTTCCAGGACTGCTCACACCCCCAAACTCCCGGGTCTGACGGAACGGGGGGGGGGGGAATTTCCAATAGGTGGGCCCTACCATTGTATTGGGTGTTCCTTGCGCCTAACATGACACAACAAACCAACTAGTTCCACTTTGCTACCCCTTCGGGCTCACGTAGAGGGGCCAGGACGACAGTTCCGTCTTTATCTACAGCGGCGATAGGGTTTCACCAGAGAGGGGCTCCGGAGCGTCTGAATCCCACCAAGTCCCATGGTATTCCATACCATGTGTTTTAGAGTGTTCCATGTGTCTGGGATGCCAAAGATACCATCACTCCCTGTGTTATGGCCTTACCGGCGTCGGATTCCCTCTTCCGGGTTCGAGGATTGCTCACACACCCCGAAACTCCCAGATCTGACGGAACGGGGAAACCTTGCCAAGAGGTGGGCCCTACCATTGTCATGGGTGTTACTTGGGCCTACCATGACACAACCAAGAAACTAGTTCCACTTTTCTACCCCCTTCCGGCTCACGTAGAGGGGCCAGGACGGCAGATCCGTCTTTTTCTACAACGAGGCTATGGTTTCACCGGAGTGGGGCTCCGGAGCGTATGAATGCCACCAAGTCCCACGGTATGACATAACATGTGTGTTATAGTGTTCCATGTGTCTTGTATGCCAAATATCCCATCACTCCCTGTGTTATGGCCTCACCGGCGTCGGATTCCCTCTTCAAGGTTCCAGGACTGCTCACACACCCCGAAACTCCCTGATCTGACGGAACGCGGGGAACCTTGCCAATAGGTGGTCCCTACCATTGTATTGGGTGTTCCTTGGTCCTAAAATGAAACAACCAAGCAACTAGTTACACTTTGCTACCCCCTTCCGGCTCACGTAGAGGGGCCAGGACGGCAGTTCCGTATTTTCTACAGCGGGGCTAGGGTTCCAACGGAGAGGGGCTCTGGAGCGTCTCAATCCCAGCAAGTCCCATGGTATTCCATACCATGTGTGTTAGAGTATTCCATGTGTCTGGGATGCCAAAGATACCATCACTCCCTGTGTTAAGGCCTCACCGGCGTCGGATTCCCTCTTCCGGGTTCCATGACTGCTCACACACCCCAAAACTCCCGGATCTGACGGAACGGTGGGAACCTTGACAATAGGTGGGCCCTACCATTTTATTGGGTGTTACTTGGGCCTAACATGACAGAACAAAGCAACTAGTTCCACTTTTCTACCCCCTTCCGGCTCACGTAGAGGGGCCAGGACGGCAGATCCGTCTTTTTCTACAATGGGGCTAGGGTTTCACCGGAGAGGGGCTCCGGAGCGTCTGAATCCCACCAAGTCCCATCGTATGCCATACCATGTGTGTTACAGTGTACCATGTGTTCTGGATTCCAAAGATACCATCACTCCCTATGTTATGGCTTCACCGGTATCGGATTCCCTCTTCGGGTTCCACGACTGCTCACACACCCCGAAACTCCCGGATCTGACGGAACGCGGGGAACCTTGCCAATAGGTGGACCCTACCATTGTATTGGGTGTTACTTGGTCCTAACATGACGCAATCAAGCAACTAGTTCCACTTTGCTACCCCTTCCGGCTCAAGTAGAGGGGCCAGGACGACAGTTCCGTCTTTTTCTTTAACGGGGCTAGGGTTTCACCGGAGAGGGGCTCCGGAGCGTATGAATCCCACCAAGTCCCATGGTATGACATACCATGTTTGTTAGAGTGTTCCATGTGTCTTGGATGCCAAATATCCCATCACTCCCTGTGTTATGGCCTCGCCGGCGTCGGATTCCCTCTTCCGGGTTCCACGACTGCTCAAACACCCCGAAACTCCCGGATCTGACGGAACTGGGGGAACCTTGCCAATAGGTGGGCCCTACTATTGTCTTGGTTTTTCCTTGGTACTAAAATGACACAACCAAGAAACTAGTTCCACTTTTCTACCCCCTTCCGGCTCAAGTAGAGGGGCCAGGACGACAGTTCCGTCTTTTTCTATAACGGGGCTAGGGTTTCACCGGAGAGGGGCTCCGGAGCGTCTGAATCCCACCAAGTCTAATGGTATGACATACCATGTTTGTTAGAGTGTTCCATGTGTCTTGGATGCCAAATATCCCATCACTCCCTGTGTTATGGCCTCGCCGGCGTCGGATTCCCTCTTCCGGGTTCCAGGACTCCTCACAAACCCCGAAACTCCCGGATCTGACGGAACGCGGGGAACCTTGCCAATAGGTGGGCCCTACCATTGTCTTGGGTGTTACTTGGTCCTAACATGACAAACCAAGCAACTAGTTCCACTTTTCTACCCCCTTCCGGCTCACGTAGAGGGGCCAGGACGACAGTTCCGTCTTTTTCTACAACAGGGATAGAGTTTCACCGGAGAGGGGCTCCGGAGCATCTGAATCCCACCAAGTCCCATGGTATGCATTACCATGTGTCTTAAAGTGTTCCTTGTGTCTTGTATGCCAAATATAACATCACTTCCTGTGTTATGGCCTCACCGGCGTCGGATTCCCTCTTCCGGGTTTCAGGACTGCTTACACACCCCGAAACTCCCGGATCTAACGGAACGCGGGGAACCTTGCCAATAGGTGGTCCCTACCATTGTCTTGGGTGTTCCTTGGTCCTAAAATGACACAACCAAGCAACTAGTTCCACTTTGCTACCCCCCTTCCGGCTCACGTAGAGAGGCTAGGATGACAATTCCGTCTTTTTCTACAAACAGGGATAGACTTTCACCGGAGAGGTGCTCCGGAGCGTCTGAATCACACCAAGTCCCATGGTATGCCATACCATGTGTGTTAGAGTGTTCCATGTGTCTGGGATGCCAAAGATACCATCACTCCCTGTGTTATGGCCTTACCGGCCTCGGATTCCCTCTTCCGGGTTCCAGGACTGCTCACATGCCCCGAAACTCCCGGATCTGACGGAACGCGGGCAACCTTGCCAATAGGTGGGCCCTACAAGTGTCTTGGGTGTTCCTTGGGCCTAACATGACATAAAAAAGCAACTAGTTCCACTTTTTTGCCCCCTTCCGGCTCACGTAGAGGGGCCACGACGGCAGTTCCGTCTTTTTCTATAGCGGGGCTAGGGTTACACCGGAGAGGGGCTCCGGAGCGTCTAATATCACCAAGTCCCATGGTATGCCATACCATGTGTGTTAGAGTGCTCCATGTGTATTGGATGCAAAAGATACCATCAGTCCCTGTGTTATGCCTTCACCGGCGTCAAATTCGCTCTTCCGAGTTCCAGGACTGCTCACACACCCGAAACTCCCCGATCTGACGGAACACAGGGAACCTTGCCAATACGTGGGCCCTACCATTGTCTTGGGTGTTCCTTGGGCCTAACATGACACAACCAAGAAACTAGTTCCACTTTGCTACCCCCTTCCGTCTCACGTAGAGGGGCCAGGACGGCAGTGTCAGGACCCTTACATCTATGGTACTTCATTTAGCTATTTCCACCTATGTACCTAGTTCTATTCAAACCTTGTAAGCCTTTTAAGTTTGAACCTTGGGTTGTAATAAGTGAGACAAGGGGTTTAATTGTAACATTGCGTGGTCCTACTATTTCAATATAAAGGAGTAGGAGTGGGAGGTTGGGAGGCACGCAGAATACAAACCCTAATTTTAGCCTTTCCTTCCTTGCACTTTATCTTCCTTAGTTGGTTTTTAGCTCTTGATCATCGGATCACCCCTACCCTCTCTTCGTCGATCATGATAGGCCTCCTTGGCCCTATCAACGTGGTACCACAGCACCGGTCTTGTGCGTGACCTTACCCCCCTCAATTCCCAAACCCACCACCATCCCCTTCCTACCACTGTTTCCAAATTCCGACAGATCGCCGTCCCGTACGCCGCTAAAACGACATCTCTTACACGCTCTTCCGCGAGGTTGCCGAGGTCACTTCGATCCGGTCGTAAAATCCCTCCGAGTTGTACCCCATGGCCCCTCCTCGCCGCTCTCGTTCTTCATCGCGTGATCCAGGCCATCGAGAGCCTACGGACGAACAAGCAACCGACGAACGGGTTGACGCCGTGGTCGAGAATGCCTCAGACGAAGACGAGCTCCTCGCTCAAGAGGCTATCAGAGATCACGTCCCGCGTGAGATCGTCAGAATTGGTCGGCGCTTCGATCTCCATCGCGCGGATTCGAACGCGGATTTCAATACCATGCAAGAGGAGATGAGGGAGCTCAAAGATATGCTCCGATCTCTCGTCGCTGACAAGGTTCGCGCCCAGGACGTCCCGGGAGTGACAAAAGGTAATGGTTTTAGCACACCCCTCCGCCATCTTCCATGCCGCTATCACCGATTACCGAGCTGCCAACGCCGCGCACCACTCCAGCCAGCCATACTATCGCCATGCCAACTCCCCTTCCTAGGACGATAACCTCCAACCCACCACCACCACCCCAGCTTAGAAATCTCACTCCCGATCAACTGCCCTTGCCATCATACCCACCCAGCACACAAGGTGTTCGTCCAAACGCCCCACTCACACCAACTTTCACGAACACAAACCCCATCGTCGCGACCGTCGGCGACTCACCACCTATTCCACACTACTTCCACCATACCACTCCACAGACCAGCCACAATCCTATCAACCCTCAACCTCAGCTGACAATGCCATCTACAACCCGCAGCAACCACCATTCTCATTTTACCCACCTCAAAACCCATACTTTGCTTACCTTCCTCCGCCATTCGCCCAACACAACCCATATCATTACCCACCTCCACCACCACCCAACCATACGGCACCGCCTCCTCATGATCACGGTTCGCCTACGCCACGCTTCGCTCCAATGCTGCAAACGGCCGTCGAGCCATCCCTGCGCGCTCCACATATTGAGTTGCCTATCTTCACAGGTCAGGCTCCACGCGCTTGGATTATGGAATGCGAGGATATCTTTCGCTTGGTGAATATCCCAGAGGAAAACAGGGTCAGATGGGGTCTGGCTCACATCAGAGGGCAGGCTAAGACATGGCTTAACAGTATGAACCTCCAAAATCTTTCTTGGCGACAGTTGAGTGACACTATCACAGAGCGATTCCCGGACGCTACTGCCTCTGATTCTATGGATTTATTGCAGCAACTCAAGCAGACAGGGTCAGTCAACTCTTACATTGATGCTTACGAGGAATGGATGATGCAGATGAAACGCGAAAAACCATATCTGCCGCAGGATTTTTTTGTTGAGAGGTTTGTTAGTGGACTTAAGGAAGCCATCAAACACACGGTTCAGTGTCAGAAACCTTCGACCTTGTTGTCAGCTTATTGGTATGCAAGGCAGTATGAAAAGGCATACCTGTCCACTACAAAAAAACCTATAATCACGCCAATTTCAAACAGAACTTATTCCACTACGACACCTCGGCAAGCTCCCAGCAGAGATTCTCGATCTAGAGGCCCAAATGACAAGCCCCGAGAGCCCAGAAAATGTTGGTACTGTCCCGAGAGCTGGACAATGGGCCACAAGTGCACACCAATGAAAAAGGCACTTAATGCAATCCAGATGCAGGGCCATGACGAGACAGATAGTGATTCAGAAGAAAAACTGGAACAGCCCCAAACAGACGAGATCAAAGAATCTAGTGAGCATCTCATCTGTAAACCACAGGAGAAACCAAAGGAGAAGATAATGAGCATCTCATCTGCAGCTTATCATGGATGTCCAGCAGAGGGAACCCTGTCATTACTACTGCAATTCAATAATGCATAGGCTCTGGCTCTTGCAGACACTGGAAGCACCAATACCTTCATGGACAGTGCTTTCGCATCAAAGCACAACATACCACTGCAGCAAGTGAACAAGCGAGTTGTTAAGGTTGCTGGGGGAGGCACATTAGTCTCACAGTATATGGCTACAAATTGCAAGTTCAAAATTCAAGGACACACATTCTCTACTGATTTCAGGATACTCGACCTTGATGGATCAGATGTTATCCTTGGTGTAAATTGGTTCAAACAGTACAATCCAGTCACATTTGACTTTATTGACAGACACATCTCCTTGGAAATTGATGGGAAACTTCATAAGCTACATGATCACATGCTGCCTAAGCATAGTCTACTCATTTCTTCTGCCCAATGCAACAAAATGATAGAACAAGGTGCCACAGGATATCTATTGTTGCCAGATGACTCAATCTCAACAGAAGTGATTGATGCTGTCCCAAAGGATTTGCCAGAAGAGGTCACCAACTTAATACATCAGTTCCAAGATATATTTCAACCCCCACATGGCCTGCCTCCTAAAAGAACCTGTGATCACAAAATTCCATTGCTCCCTGGTGCCAAAGCACCAAATATCAGGCCATACAGAATGTCACATGCTCAGAAGGACTCAGTGGAGAAATTGGTGGCCAAATTATTGCAAACTGCTGAGATCAGGCCAAGCTCCAGTCCATTTTCATCACCCACTATTCTTGTCAGAAAAAAAGATAAGTCCTGGAGATTGTGTGTTGACTACAGAGGACTGAATGAAATCACTGTCAAAAATAAGTTTCCTATCCTAGTGATAGAAGACCTTTTGGATGAATTAAATGGAGCCACCATCTACTCCAAGTTTGATCTCAGATCTGGTTATCACCAAATTCGAATGAGTGAAGCTGACATACCCAAAACAGCTTTTTCAACCCATTTGGGGCACTATGAGTACACTGTCATGCCTTTTGTCCTTTGCAATGCTCCTGCCACCTTTCAGAAATTAATGAATGAGATATTTGCCAAATTTCTGAGGAAATTCGTTTTGGTCTTTTTCGATGACATACTGGTTTATAGCAAGTCTCTCTCTGATCATGTTGGTCACCTGCACCAGGTGCTGCAAACATTTAGGGACAACTGTTTACAGGCTAAGTTGACCAAATGCTCTTTTGCCCAGCCACAAGTGGAGTATTTGGGTCACATTATCAACAATGAAGGTGTCAAGACAGATCCATCAAAAATTGCTGACATCATTAACTGGAAGAAACCCATGAACATCAAAAAGCTTAGAGGATTCCTCGGCTAAACAGGATACTATAGGAAGTTCATCAAGCACTATGCAACCATCTGCCAGCCCCTCTATGCAGTCCTCAAAAAAGATTCTTTCCATTGGGGACAAGAACAACAGCAAGCTTTCGATCAGTTGAAAACAACCATGGCAAACCCTCCCTTGCTGGCTCTGCCTGACTTCTCATTGCCTTTCATCCTGGAAACTGATGCCTGTACAACCGGGTTAGGAGCAGTACTCATGCAGAACTCGAAGCCCCTGGCATTTTTCAGTCAATGCCTGGGTGTGCAAAACAACACCAAGTCGATATATGAAAAAGAAGCAATGGCAATTTTAGAGGCCCTCAAGAAATGGAGGCACTATTTTCTGGGGAACAAGTTAATCATCAAAACTGATCAATATAGCCTCAAGTTTCTGGCCAACCAACGTCTGCTTGAAGGGATACAGCACAAACTCATGCTAAAATTGTTAGAATTCGACTACGTGATCGAATACAAGAAGGGCGCAGATAACAAAGTTGCTGACGCGCTGTCCCGACAGTTTCAAGACAATGAACCCGAGCAATGTGCTTCTGTATCTGTTGCAATCTCCACTTGGATGTCTGAAATATCTGAGTCCTATTCTGGTGATAGTGCATGTACAAAACTTCTGCAGGAACTGACCATAACCCCAAACAGTCAGCAAAATTTTACACTGCAATCTGGGTTGTTGCGTTACAAGAATAGGCTGTATATTGGATCATCCACTGAGCTGCGACAGAAGATATTTCAAACACTGCACTCCTCTATACTGGGGGCTCATTCAGGCATCCGGGCGACACTGTACAGAATCAAACAAATTTTCTATTGGCCTAACATGAAGACCATGATTACCAGGCAAGTGGCAGAGTGTCCAATCTGTCAAGTATCCAAAAGTGAACATGTCCCCTATCCTGGACTCCTTGATCCTCTACCAATACCTGCAAGCAAATGGTCAGAAATCAGTATGGATTTCATCGAAGGGCTTCCCAAATCAAGAGGTAAAGATGTGATATTAGTCATCATAGACAGGTTGACAAAATATGGGCACTTTGTTGCTATGTCACACCCATATACAGTGCAAAAAGTAGCTGATATCTTCATGAGCACAATCTTCAGATTGCATGGACCACCCACTGTTATCACAACTGACAGGGACAGGATCTTTACAAGCAAACTTTGGAGAGAAATCTTCAATTCTCTCAATATCTCCCTCCACTTCACAACAGCCTACCACCCTGAATCAGAAGGACAAACGGAAAGACTCAACCAATGCTTGGAGCAATTCCTACGATGCATGGCATCATCAGAACCAAAGAAATGGAGTGATTGGCTCCCGTCAGCTGAGCGGTGGTACAACAGCTCTTACCATACTGCACTCAAAATGACACCGTTTGAAGCTTTATACGAATATAAACCTCCTCTCCTGTCAGCTCTGCCTCCTGACAGCAATTCCTCGCCAGAGGTGCAAGAACTCCTGGAACAGAAGGAGTCAATGACAGCAATCTTGAAACAGAGACTAGAAAAGGACCAAACAACAATGAAAAAATATGCTGACAGGAAGAGAACCATGCGCTCGTTTCAGGTGGGAGATATGGTATACCTGAAGATGCAGCATCATCGTGCGCATGCTCTGGGGACTGGGGCTCCTCGCAAGCTATCACCCAAATGGTACGGGCCATTCAAGGTACTCCAAGTGATCGGCAAAATGGCCTACAAACTACAATTACCTGTTGACTCCAAGCTTCACGACGTTTTCCACAATAGCCAACTCAAGCAGCACATTGGGCCTACTGCCATTCCACACCAGGCTCTGCCGTTGGTTACTGCTGACGGAAAAGTCAAGTTCAATCCTGTAGCGGTGTTGGAGAGCCGTGAAGCTAACGACGGGAAGAAACAACTCAAGATTCAGTGGGAAAATATGGATCCTGCAGAGGCCACATGGGAGTC
>JAPCYS010000193.1:0-24871 GCA_028641055.1 Alopecurus myosuroides | reverse complement strand
CCCGAACCGGAAATGGACTGAGTTAGTGAGTCGGACTCACAGAGGGAATGGGCCACAAGTGTTGTGCAGCCCATTACCATACGCTATATAAAGAGGGGCGCAGGTTGCCCAGCGGGCACGTTAGTCCACTCTCCCATGCGTTGGGAACCCTAGCCCCACTCAGTCCAGCCGTCGCACCAGACCTAGCAGTCTGCCGTCGGAGCTCCTCCTCGTACGCGTGGATACCGGCAGAGGTGCTGTACGTTCAGCACTTCGACGTTCGAGGGATTGGATCGGCCGGACCGGATCGTGGGACTGCACTGCCCTGCTGATACCGCCGCAACCGCGCGTCTAGTGGTAATCATCGTGGCCTTCTACCTCGGCTAGATCTTGGAAGCATCGCGTAAGAAAAGTTTTGTTTATCTCTACGCGTTCCAACAGGCGCTGAGTAAATGGGAGAAAGAGCAGCGAAAAAAGAACATTGGCCCTCACAATCTCGGAAGCCGGGGTTACCTTGGGAAGCAGAAAGTATGGGCTAAGGAGGATGCGAAGAGAGAAGGGTCGAACCCGTTTGACAAGATCACCGACCGCAGGTGAGAAATTTTGTCAGGGCCCATTATAGGGAAGATCCCAAAAAGCCCGGCGATCTTGTGTTGAGCGAGAAGGTCAAAATGCTCGAGAAAAAGTATCTCGAGGAAGAAGAAAAAGAACGCCTATCTCAATCTGACGGGGGGTACTCGGCGACGACGAACAAGGACCCGTATGACACCCCTTTTATTAGGGCGCTTAACGCGATGAAGGGAGTGCCCCTTGACAAGAAGCCGCATCGTGGCCATGTGCATGGCCTCGGAAAGGGTCATCGGCATGCGCACTACTACCCGGACACCCAGGAGAAGAGAAAGGAGCGGAACAAGGCCCCGGAGAAGACGGTCGACGAGCTTGTGAACGAGAGGCTCAATGAGCTCCTCCCTACCATCTGTGCGTTCGTCGCTCAGTCCTTAGCGCCGTGGATGGCAGGTGGAGGACAAGGGCCGCTCCCCGAGATAAACATAGCCCAAATGGTGCCGCCAGCGGCGCAGAACGTGGCCCCCGTCGTGGCGCCTGCTGCGCAGAACGAGCCGGCCCCAACCCTCAGCTGGAAGGTCGCAAAGATCCGTCGCGGCCCCGCCACGTCTCTTCAACGCCGCCGCCGACACTTAGCGGTCGATCCCCCTTGTCCGAGCTCAATTCCCTCACGGTAATTCAACGTCCACTGCTTGATTATATATTATGACTTGATTCGTGACGGCCTCAGTCTCTAACAACGATCACGCGACGTTTCGCAGGCCGACGAGACGGGATGCACATTGCTCCTTCGTGTGAACGGCGAGTTAAAGGGCGTGGCCAAAGGAAAAATCATAACACCTCTCAACCGCGTATCCCATGGCGTTCGTATGCCCGAGGACGTGTTCAGAGTGACATTAAGTCGGGTGCTCCCTGGTTGCGGTGCTCTCGATCCTCCGAACCAACCACCCGCAGCCGACAGCGAGTTGAACCTGGAGCAATGCTTGGTTTGGCCATTGACCTGGCCGAAATCACTAATTCGTTTGGAAAGTACTCCTGTCAACACTCCAACACCGGTCCAGGGGTCGGGGCACCCGAGCCAACACAAGGATTTCTCACCTCCAAAGTCCGTGCAACACGACGGCGACGATGCTGAAGATGAGAACCCCAATGACTACCTCGTCGACGATCCTTACGAGGGGGCGCCCGGCCTGGATGATCTTGATCAACTTCTCTTGCCAGCGGAGGAAGCGGATAAATATCGATGCACAATGCGTCTTTTCTCTTCTCAAGAACCGGCAGTCCCCGAGCAAGAAGTCATCAGCCAGGACGCCCTCAAATAGGCGGTAGCGGATGTATTTCATCAAACTCAGCCTAAGAAGACGGTACGGAAAAGAACTAAGAAGAATTCTGCCGTTGCATCGATGAGCCAACCGGTGGAAGGGACCAAGTCTAAGCCGCAGACAGGACGGGTATTGGACAGGATACCCATGACCGACTGGCATCAGATCCATGAGTTGGGCAAACCGATGCTTCTGCCGAGGTTGGTCTCCTTGCTGTCAGGTGATATGCGTAGCGTCCATGACGGTATTCTATATATGGAGGAGATGCTTCTCAAAGAGAAAAATCCAACGCTGCCGGTTTTGGTCGCAAATGTGCCATCTACGGCGGGATTTGTCACTGAAGGCAACGCAAACAAGATCATCGTGAGATTTGACGACATTTTTCGGATGTTCCACATGAAATCCCTCCACTCGTCAATCGTCCGTCTGTTTACGCTCAGTTTGGCGCATCAGCTATCCATAGAGAATGTCAAAAACATCGGGCTAGCAGACCCCTACTACATGCACGACATGTACTTGAACAACTCCAAGGGTAGGGCAAAAGCGACAAAGTACCTCGAACAAGTGTTGCTCACTAATTATAGACACAAGAGGATCACCCTTGTGCCTTACTTTCCCGAGTAAGTTATATTTCCCATCTTTACATTAGTTTGCGCGTATACAATTTTTGAGGATTATATATATGGACTCCTGTTTTGCGCAGAAACAAATACGGCACCCTCATCATGCTCTACCCGAGAGACGCGCACGTAGTATATCTCGACTCCGGGAGTACGATGAAGGAGAAGAACTACTCCCTCATCAAGTCTGTTCTCAATGATGCTATGGACGGCTACATCAGGGCGGAAGGATACTGCGACAGAATGAAACAAATTCAAGGAAAATATGTGTTCAGGCACAAAACTGAGTTTCCCTGCCCCAAGCAGGCGCCAGGCAGCCATATGGAGGCATGGTACCTCCTCCAACACATGAAGGAGATCGTGAAGGACCAACACAGTCTACAATACTTGTCTGCTGTGGACAAATGGTCTCGGAGTATCGTCGAATGGTCTGATGATGAATTCAGACAAAACTTTGGTCGCCTCCAGCGCAAAATCTGCTACATCATCTATAGGGACGTAGTAACTAAAGACTCGGTCTTCCACTGGAACTCCCCACCATCTAACGATGAGTTGCGCTGATGTGTACTGGAGCAGGCTGACGAGAGACCGTTCAACTCGTTAGAAGGTGTTATTCCGTTCCCTCCGGTGAAGAAACAGAAGATCACAACAACAACGAAGAAGAAATGATCGACGGTATGTATTCGGTTCGGTACGAATTGCTCCTAATAAGAACTTGTGATTTTCTTTATCGGTCTAATGCTTTTATCTTGGTCTACAGAGAGATGAACAAGTGGACGGCGCGCTGGCCCTAGCGAAAGATCGCAAGCGGAGGCGGAAGCTAAAGCGGAGGCGGACCGCATATATAGTCTTGTTTGCGATTGATCTCTATATCGCGCGTACGTTGTATAGATGTCATACTTTTGTAATCGTTAAACTAATTAGATGGCTATATTTTGGGTTCGAAATCTTCCGACATAGACGTGTTATTGAGATCAATGTGTATTCATACTTATGAGAAGGATGGATGCATATGTATCGATTTCGTTATCGATGTGTTAATTTCGTTATCGATGTGTTAAATTCGTTATGGATGGATGCATATGTATCTAAGAGTGATTTATATGTGTGAACTTTATAAATTACATAAATTGAATGTATTTGGACCTGTATAGTATAATACCAGAATATACAAACTGTTACGTGAAAATAATAATAAAAATACAAACCTGGGAGACTTACCGCTGGCGAACCAAACAGCTACCGATGGCGAAGCTGGGAGCAACCACTGGCGAACAGCTACCGCTGGCGAACCTAGCGCTGGCGAACAAGGCACTGTTCGCCAGCGGTAACATACGCTGGCGAACAGGGCTTCGCCAGCGGTAGTGCATATTTGTTCGTCACTGGTAGGGGTTTTCCTACTAGTGTTACAACCAATGGTCTATGAAGAAGTCTTAACAACTGCCACGCAGGACAGGCAAATGACAAACACACACCGCGGAATACAAAAAAACATAACATGGTAGCACTCGAGTCACGGCTTAACCTACAGGATGCTGACCCGGAGACGAACCTAGTTCGCGTAGTCGTCGACGTAGTACTCCTCTTCGAAATACTCCTCCTGAGGTGGCTCCTCGTATTCTTGCCAATTAAATAGCCAGAGACGAAACCAATATGAGTACATTTGAATGTACTCTACAAGACATCCTTTATGAAGCTTAATAGAATGCAAGTGTGCTTATATGGTGGAGTGGGTAGGCTATACATAGGGTTCACTATTCATGATGGATGAAAGATACATCATGGTTGATTTTCACATCTCTATATCTTTGTTGAAGAAGATGCTTCAAAAGAAAATAATATGGTTTCTCTTGTAGATATCACATATCCAAGAGGTTTTGTAAAACTTTGTTTAAAGAATATTTTTGTTTGCAAAACTTCTTGTAAAACACCTTCTAGCTTTCCTTCATAAGTACCTCACAGGTACATAGTTCCTCTTCCGGTACCTCACAGGTACAAGTCCTTTTTCAAAACATCATTTTTAAAACACTGACACAATACTAGCTACAAGGCCATTCAACTGTCCATACCCGAGGACTCGGCTATTCTGAATAGATTTACTCTGCAGAGGTGTACACAATCCACAAGATCGAATCATCTGCCATGAATCACTCATGGACCATTCACAATAGTATGCGAACATCAGATAAATGATCCTAACTTTCCACTATGGTCAAGCTAGTATACGACTATCCCTTCAACTGGGTTTGTTCTCCCCGGCACCGTATCACACACAACCATGACATGAGACCCAACTGTTACATCCGGAGGGAAAAGTAATCCCACACTTTGCATGTCCCGTTCCTCCCTCCTGGCGGCACTTCGGTTCAGAGAATCACATTCTCTATAGCATTAAGATGGAACACACACTAACACGAACAAGTTTCTAGATAGGCCTCTTTCCCATTTTGAGGTAGAGTGGAAGTACGTCTTGGTTGTCCAGCGAAGACTAGGTTATGTGTCTTTTGTAAACATTTCAAAAACTTTCCTCTGTGCCTCCTCTAGTGAACAAGGCTCCACCTTTTCACCGAGGGTTTTTCCTTGAAGCATTTGTTTACAAAAGCACATTTTAAGTTGTCCACTTAGGGACATCAATATTATTAAAGTTGGTGGTATTTATATTCCATATGGTGGCTAAGGGCTTGGTAACACCAAGTTTGACTATTGGCAAAGTGATAGCTACTTAGTAATATTAATAATAATATTAACCACAACAAAAATAGTTTTGTTAACCATATTTTTGTAAATATTCAGTAGTAAAACATGCATGATAGATAATGATAAGTGTAATAACACCAAGCATTAGGATGGCTTGCCTTGATACTGGTTCAGATCTTGCTCTTGAAAGCAGCAAGAATGGAAATAGCCTTCTTCAGCAATCACTTCTTCCTCGTTTTCTATCATCGTAAAATAAAATAATTACACACAATAAAAACCCACTAAGGCAAACAATGGTACTAAGTAACACATACAGCAAGAAATTCAGAAAACCAACCATCACTCAATTTTCCAAAAGTAACATTCCACATGCACACACAAAAATGACAAGATCAATAGCTAACATAACTATGGTGCAGAAATGTTATTTCTCACCAAAATGAAATGGAACTAGTGGGTGTTCCCCTAGTTTTCTAAGATATTTAAGAGGTCACAAAGCCTCTGGTTGCACTTGAGGAAAAATAATATTCCACTAAACAAACATCACAACACTACACATACTAGTGAAAAAAATAGGGTGCAATATAAATAAGCAATGCTACACATGCTTTTCTATAAAATAAAATACAAGCTAACAGATATGATAACATTCTAATATCATTACCAAAATGGTACTGGACTCAACAAAACAACATAAAAAATCTCGGTAATAAACATAACCATACTTTGCTCACAAAACTAGTTAATAAAAATACTAGAAAACAATACTAGACTATTTCTATTTCTATTTGCTTTCCAAACATGACCAAACTTTCTAACATACTAGTACTGCAAGAAAACATCATTTTAACAGAGGGAAAAACATCTACACATGCTAGAAAACAAGATTTAAACATCCAAACATTTATTCAAAACTAAATACACAAGATTTAATATTACTAGAAAAGTGCTAAATATAGAAATGCATGCCATAAATAATCTAGAGCTCTAAAAATTACACCAAGCTAGGATTACATAGATCTAATTGTACACAAACTCATCCAGTTGGATTCACATAAAAAAAACATTATTAAACACTCTCTAAAAATCCTAGAAATGCCTACTGGACATTTATCAAAATGGATGGTATTTTCCATAGACAACTCTCCTTGATACAAGGTCAAGTGCTACTGATACATCTACTCAAGGGCTACTAAAAAAAATTGGTTTGACCAAAATGGATACATATTCTTAAAGTTATGCACAAAACAATCTAACAGATAGTCTCTGGTATTTTAAATAATACAGAAAAAATAATGCACAAAAACTAGATGTAGAAGTTGCATGTGGTTTAGAAAATTTCTAGCTACTGTCATCATTTTTGGTTGAATTTAATTCCCACTATTTATATTTTTCACTTGCCAAAAGTAAAACACTAGTTCGCTGTTAATTTTTAAAAGAAAAAGAAACACAAGCACGGGCTGGGTTTTCAAACTGTGCGGCCCAACTAAGCGCGCAAAGGGCCCAACTCCTCTCGCGCACATGCGCACAACGCGGCAACTCTCACGTTCAAACGGAACCGTCGATCTAGAGATTGATGGTCCTCCTGCATCTCCTTCATCTCTCTCTTTTTCCACGACGAAAACAAGACGGCGGCGGGATTCGGCGATTGCTCACCATGGGGGTTTGCGGTAGGCCTGTAAGTGGTCACGTCCTCGGTTGCCCATGGGCTTGCCGTTTGTGCCCGTTTGATTAAACGGGGGTATTATTTTGTCCACTTAGTGCCCGTTTAGTTCCACGGAGTTCGTCTGCCCGATTAAATTTGCCAAACAGCCATACGAGACTTCAGCTTCTATCGCTCAGCTTGTCTTCCTCTCTTGGATCAACGAACCAATCTACAAGGGGACGCGCAAGGAAAGCCACAGGAACGCCCACCGACTCATCATGGACCTGGTGTTGGACCATCGCACCTAGGAAACAAAAGGCATGTTTAGGTGTGTCCCGCACCTCATGTTTTAGATTCATGGGTAATCCTAGGTTCGACCCGTTCAGTGATAATCTAGGTGTGTCGAGCGGTCAGTCGGCTAGCTAGTCCCAAACTCCCAATGCACGACACAGACTACAGCTTTTCTGGTGACATGTTTGGCTCCATGAATGACTACAGTTGCAGCTTTGCTGATGAACGCGGAGATGCTGAACCTGCCGCCGCTGACACAGGGCAGAAGGCCGCTCCTGACGAGCATGGCGTTGTGGCTCCTCTGCACGGTCAGCGGTGGGAGGCCGACACTCCTGGCGTCGGCGTCGAACTCGTACAACGGGTCCTCGTCAATCTTCGCGCTCCAGCTACTCGTCTGCACGGCCGCCATCGGCACGTCCTGCTGCTACTGCCGATCCGACATGGCGCCCACGAGCTCGCCGACGTCCTCGTCTCCACGGTCCGGGCTCTACCACGTCGACGGCGAGTTGAACATAGCCGCTAGCTGCTGCATATACCCGCCACCGTGGATCAAAGTGTGCACGGACCGTCACGCACATATGCTGCCAGCACCTCCTGCAGCGTTCCGCGGGACAAACTCCTGGTGTACAAGCCGCTCCTACAGTGCCAAGGCCTTAGCCACCGACTGGTTGGCTGCGAGCTCTAGCAGCTCGCCCTCGTCGCCGTACAGGCGTGCCCACCTTGTGGTGCCGACGGAGGCCGCCCGGTTCGGCGTGGCACTGCCGCCGCGGCACACGCGCTGCTAGCCAATGTATGCATGTAAGCGCCGCTCGCGACGTAGCGGAGTGTAGCGTTTATGTCGCCGCTGTCAGCTGGTGACGCCTTCCATGCAGTCGAGCACCTACTGTGACGCCGCAATGTTGGAGACGATGCGGCTTCTGGTTGAGGTGCGGTTTGATCCTAGGGTCATAAGGGTATGATCCTGTTGGACCCTCAATTTTTACGGGCCAAACCTATAACCTATTCGTAACTAAAAGCAGGTTCGGTGCGGAGGGCCAATGGGCCGACCCGGACCTGTCGCAACTATACCGACTCATGGCCACAACATTTTCCTCGCCGCCGAGAGCCGTCATCCATGCCGCCCGCCTCTATTCCTTTTCCTGCTCCACCTGACCACCTCTGCTCCGGGGAACGCCTTTCAGTTGCCTCCGCACCAGTAGATGTCGTGGCTGACTCCATCTACCTCTGCCGATGGTGCTCATAGCGGCAGTGGCAATGCTCCCGCCTTCGTACGTGCCGGTGGTTGGCCGCGAGCTGGGAATCATGGATGGCCGGTCCATCGCGCAGCTGCACCTGGCCACCGTCGCCTCCCTTCCGCCGTCTGCTCTAGGGACTCCACCCACCCTGCTGGAGTTGGATAGGAAGCTATATGTTTTCTCGTGAGAGTACAAATGTACGATACAGTTAACTGGCTTAATCGGACAAATGGTTAGCCCGTGACTGCCCACCAATTAGCATCGATCTGTCGTGGGCGTCCACGGACACGATTAAGGGGACATGGGTTAGCGGCGCCGTGGACAACCCGTAGCCATTTGCTGGCTGAGCTTGCGGGGCAGTGGCGATGGGTCGAGGAGCTCACTTGGGCTCGATGCAGAGGAGGGGTACGGTCGCTGGCGCTCCCAGTGGTTCCAATCGATGGCGTGAAGCAGCGCGGCGGTGGCGGCTCCGGCGACGCTGGTGCAGTTGCTGCAAACGAGAGGGCACGGGAGATGGTCAGGGAACGTCTACGGCGTACGGCGATCTCAATGGAGGTGGAAAGGAGGGGTGGTGACTCTCGCGTTGAGCTCCTCCTTGCGAGCTGGCCGCGGTGGCCGGCGGCAAGAAATTTGTCCACGGCGCTCACTGTGAGCCCGCGAGGTTTTCGGATCGTGTCCGGGCGGTGGAGAGTGATGTGTGGTCCTGTGTGGTGAGAGGGCTGTGTGCCCGTGGCTTTATAGCCACAGCGCGGTGGTCGGGGGCAGTGCGGTGCGCTCGGGTGCGTCGCGATGTGCACGGGCGCGTATTGCCCGGGCTTGCTCGACATGTAATGGGCGGTGGCGGTGTCTGCGGGGCCAGGGGTGTGCAACAACATCGAGGAGAGGCGAGGTGGAGGCGCAGCGTGGCCATAGTGCCCGTGCACTGTGTGCCCACGGCTGTCCCCTCCCCAATTCCTTCTCTATGTCCCCCCGCTGAATCCTCTCGTCTCACTCCCTCTATGGTCCGATTCAAACGACACAAAAACACGCAAACGTGAGTAGATACTAAGGGTTAGGTTTCAGGAAAAATGGCACTGGCCAAAAAGTACACAATCAATCAAAAACAACAACTCAATTCTCTGTCAAAAACATATTCAGAAAATTCAGTTTTCAGTGACTTAGCCAAAATTGCAAAGTGTTGGAAACAGTCAAAACATCAAAATGTTCCTTCTATTTTCAGGGCTCAAATATTATACAAATTTTGTTTTAAAAGTAGGATATTGTTAAACATTTTTTGTACTTTCGTAAACATCGTTTGAAAAAAAAATTGGAGTAGTGGAAGGCTTTGAAAACAAAGTGGAAAAAGGGCCACTTTCTGTTTTTCTCTGTTTTCTAAAAATCCATTTTTGCCTTATTTTTATTCCATAAAAACAAGCATGCAATTGATTGTTTTCTTATTCCAAAAATAAAACCAAGCCTATAGATTTGTAATCCATATATCGTATAACACTTTCATGCCAAGAAAACATAAAATGTGATCCTCTAACATATTGAAAACAAGTGCTAGATATTGATACTTGGCTAGTTTTTCAGAAACAATTCTAAATAGAAATATCAAAGGAAAACATCCAAATTTCCTTTTTCCATTTTGTTTTATTGATTCAAACAAAGTAAAATAACATTTCTAGGTTGAAAGCAACATTGATACAACTCTTGGGACAATAATTATTCAAATCATCATATGGAAAATATCAAAGAAACGATAAGAATCATGAGGAAAAATTAATATTTGATTTTAAACAAAAGCTTGCTTGCATTGCATAGATACTCATGGTCTCATACATAATGTTGGTTTACACAAATGCATTACAAAATTGTTTGTTGGATCTAAAATTTTCCTTCCGTAGCTATATTACATGTGCTCCAAAATCTGGGGTGTAGCTCTTGAAGCTTAGCTTGTAGTATGAGATTGATGTTTGTGTAAGTGTGATTGTAAGACTTTATGTGATATGTTTGTGATCTATCTATGTTTGTGATTTTCTACTCGCACTTTACTTGTGATGTATCACTTGTCTTTCGTTATTCATAAAACTATTTTTGTTGCCTAGTTTTCTTTTAAAACAAAGAAGTCTTGCTGCATAGTCTTACACATGTTTCACTATAGAATGCCGCCGCGTCGGGAACCACCGCCACCAACCCCACCATTGGTGGAGGCATTATTGGCCTTGATGATGGAAGATCGCCAGGCCACACGAGCTGAGAGCGCCGCTACAATTGCTACCCTGCAGCAGTTGGCCACTGCCAGTGCCAACAACAACAACAACAATAATAATAATGGCAATGGCAATGGAAACGGTGCCCGATCAAAGCTGAAGGATTTCCAACAGACCAACCCTCCGATCTTTTCCAAGACCGTGGATCCACTGGATGCAGATGACTGGCTCCGCACAATTCCTAACCAAGGCATCTGTGGAGGAGAATGACAAAGTGCTATTTGCCACAAATTTTCTTGCTATTCCAGCAAGGACTTGGTGGGAGACAACTTGGGCCACTATTGCTGCTGACCACGTGTTTGACTAGGAGGACTTTGTTGCAAGGTTCCGCAAGTATCACATCCCCCAGGGTGTGATGAGCATTATGTGGGACAAATTCCTAAAACTGAGGCAAGGAGGGATGACTGTTTCAAAGTACTGGGAGGATTTCACAACCCTGTCCGAGTATGCACCTGAGGAAGTGAACACAGAGGCGAAGAAGAAAGCAAGATTCCTGAATGGACTGCACGATGAGTTGCAGTGCACACTAGTTGTGATCCCATTCCAGGATTTGGAATCACTTGTTGATCCCGCAATGATGATGGAGCACAAGCGGCAGAATGCTTTTGACAACAGAAAGAGAAAGATGATATTTCAAGGAGGACCTAGTGCACCAAGGACTCGCCCTACTCCTTATGCGAGACAACCACCACCAAGGGCGCCTGCTTATGCACCTCGCCCAAATCACCAATATGCACCAAGGACCAACAACCACCACAACAACAACAACAACAACAACCATGCACCTTATGCACCGAAGCCTGGAGGCAATGGAAATTGAAATGGAAGAACTTCAACTCTGCTGCTAAGCCAAACTCAAACCCGAAGCCCAATGGAGGATGCTTTGTCTGTGGGAAGGACGGACACTTTGCTCGTGAGTTCCCGACCAAGAATACTGCTTCATCTCAGCCCACTGCAACTAAGATGAATCAAGGCCCTGTGATGATGAGGCCGATTGTGATGCTGGGTCATCTGAATCATGTCACTGCTGGTGAAGCACGAGAGGCACCAGACATGGTGATGGGCATGTTTCCTGTCAACTCTGTACCAGCTGCAGTACTGTTTGATTCTGGTGCATCGCATTCCCTTGTCACTAAGCCGTTTTCTGAGAAAAGTGGTATGAAGCATACCCATATGCACAACCCTATGTTAGTACAGATACCTGGAGATAAAACCAAAGCCGACCTTTTTTGCAATGAAGTACCTGTGGAGATACAAGGGAAAACTTTTCATGCCGACCTGATAGTACTGGAATCCCAAGGGATAGAAGTAGTATTGGGTATAAATTGGATGACTAAGTATAAGGGTATTATTGATTGCACCAAGAAGTCCATTCTGTGACCACTAGTGATGGAGATAAAGTTGCATACACCGCAACAAAGCCTTCATCAAAGGTTCAATGCCACACGAGTGTAGCCAACCCCACACTTGAAGAAGTATCAGTAGTATAAGAATACCCAGATGTTTTTCTAGAGGAATTACCCGCTATGCCCCCAGATCGATATATCGGGTTTATTATTGAGTTAATACTGGAACCAGACTGTAACACCTGGGGTGTTTGCCCTAAGTTAAAAAATTGGTTGTTTTCCTTTTTGGCATTGCATCACATGCATCATCTGCACATTGTTTGCAAACCAATTCAAAAACAAAACAAAAATTCAAATCCATTTTAAAATTTTCAAACAATGCACCTGTGTTTTTCAAACTCAAATTGTTTTTCAATATAAGTTGATTGGAATTAATTTTTGCTTGGTTATTTCAAAAACCATTTCTTTATGCCAAATTCAACAAATGAAATATGTATTCCATCTAAAATTTTGTGTTCTTTCCAAATATGAATTTTGTGATCTATTTTGAACATTTAAAATGGGTGCAAAACAACAGATGCTTGTGTAACTCATTTAAGAAGCCAAATTTCATAACCTAATAAATAAATTTCCAAACTTGGTAAACACCTTTTCAAATTGAAGCTATTGTTGTTTTCTTATTGTTTTCCTCATCCATGCATCATTATAATCAACTTTCACATGATGGTTAGTTGTAGATCATTTAATTCCACCTTAATTCATGGGTTTTCCATATGCAATCCAAATTGCATATGGGCCCCTTTAATTATGTTACCATGTCAACTAGTTTATCTTTGACGCATCCTTAAACTTGTCATGCATCCATATCTTGATCATGCTGGATCTTTTGCCGTAGAAGTAATTGTTGCATCCGGTGTTTGTTCTAGTTCGTTGCTTCTTCGCGGATAGGACGTTGAGATGATGTGAGCAACGACAAGTTCTGCGGATGTACCTCTACTTGCTGGATTCCAGGCAAGTATACTCACTTGCTGCCTATGGCTGCCTTTCATCACTTGTTACCGATTCTTCCCGTTTCCTTTATTCTAGCCTTATGATTCGATGTTTGTGTCTCGATCCTATCATATGTTTACCTTGCAGCCATGATATAGCCTTCCTTCCACTTCCTATTAACTGTTGTTTGTTTACCCTGTTGGCCCTTGTGTCGTAGTTGCATGCTTAGTGTTGTTTGCGCTCAAGTCTCGTTGTCTGTCTTATCACCTGTTTAGTTTGATAGTTGGGTTTCAATTCAATCAACAATAAGTTAATGTTTTGGGTAATAATAATTTGATGATAAGGCACCGGCAGGAGGCCCGGCGTGGTTTTGAGGCCTGCTAGTGTCGACCCTAATTAGGAAAAGGGTCTTGTCCATTGATCCATGATGAGCGCACTAACCGCATGTGGGAAGCGAGTATGGGCGCCCCCCGCAGTTCTTATTCGATTCGCATCTCGTCCAAATCGCCTCATTTAGTTCGGGTTTTCCATTTGCCGCATGCATATGCAGGTGCGAACCCTTGGCGCCAGGGTGGAACTTTTGTAGTCGGCATTTAGGGAGACACGTTCTTAGAGTGCTATGAGGGTCCCCTTTTCTTCGTGGGGCTTGATTAGCCGTGCGCTCAACTGCACGGGGTTCTTTGGGCTTGATGCGAAGAAGAGTTCGGTTGTGTTGAGTGCCTCGCTTGGTGGAAGGGCCTTTCCATCTGGCGGGTCATTCTTACGTGTACGGCCAAATTGGTGTATCCCTGCAGGGTTAATCTTCTCGAGAAGCCGTGTTGTCCGCGGTTATGGATGACTTGGTGAAAGTGCTGGCTAACAAGTACTCAGACAACTTATACTTAACGATGTTAACATGACTAGTAATATAGATTACCTCCACCATAAAAATGAATGTCACCTTAATCAACAGCGTGAGTTTCCTTGGGTTGCTTCCTTAGTAGGGGGTAACATTGGATGGGTATTGTTTGGTGAGTAGTTATAGTTGGTTTTGTCGCGCTATCTTATCCCTTTATTTTAGCCGGATGTTGTAGCGCGTCTCTGTAGTTAGTTATTGAAGCCCACTGCCGCTTCTTTGCAATAATCCCTTCCTTTCCGTTATACCCAAAGTATTTGTATCTTGTGATGATTGGTTACGCTGGTATCTTGTGAGTATGGGTTATCCACTTGCCAGTACTTAACCGTACTGACCCACGAATCCTTTTCGTGGCTGCATATTCCACATTGCAGTCAACAGGTTTGAAGTATGACGACGTTAGCTTGGGAATCCCTCCGGCTTGGCCTGGGCAGGGATTGGACGCCATCGGTTATCTTCAGGACTCTTAGTTCAATTTGTATCTTGTCCGTAGACAGACACTATGTTGTTTCTTCCGCTGTTATTTGGATCTTTGTATGGTATCAGTTGTATCCTTGACTCGTTTGAGTCGTCTTGTATATATCTTTTCTGTTGTTGTTGCGGAATATTCGTGAACTGTTGTAATGTTATCACAAGTGGCAACGTGGAATCGGTTATTATGTGGATTTTGGCGGGAATGCTGAAATCTGCATAGTGCCCGATCTCGGGGCGTCACAAATGGTATCAGAGCCTGGTTTCCGATTCCCGATATTGTTTCGATACGAATGGTTAGCGAAGCAACGGGTCCGCAAAGCCTGTAGGATAACCTCGCTAACGGTCGTGTTCTTAGAGTGTCAAAAACTATTTCTGCTAAACAATTTTGGAAACATCTCAATAGTATTCTTGTTTTCTCCTTATCTCTATTCTATTTCCCCTCCCATCTTATTTGTTTTGGAGTCTCTTCCCTTATCTATCTTTCAAAGTGTTAGGATCCTACGTGGGTGGACGTTTTCCGAGACTTTAACCTAATAGGTTCGATCATCGGAAGATTCCTGGTGGGAGAACATCGTCATCAATCCGAGCAAGAATCTCTTGTTAGTGGTGTCGAGAAGAAGAGATCCACCCACTGACCCGGGAAATCAACCGCAACACGAAGACTCCGTAGTTGAAACCTCTCTTCCCCTTGCCTTAGGTGGATTGCGAGGGCGCAATCCCCTTGTTAGTGGTGTCGTCTGTAACACCTGGGGTGTTTTCCCTAAGTTAGAAAATTGGTTGTTTTCCTTTTTGGCATTGCATCACATGCATCATCTGCACATTGTTTGCAAACCAATTCAAAAACAAAACAAAAATTCAAATCCATTTAAATTTTTTCAAACAATGCACCTGTGTTTTTCAAACTCAAATTGTTTTTCAATATAAGTTGATTGGAATTAATTTTTGCTTGGTTATTTCAAAAACCATTTCTTTATGAAAAACTAATTGAAATTAAAATGGCAAATTCAAATCAATTTGGCAATTTGAAAATTTTGAAAATAAAGTTAACTTACTTTGGGCTTGCTGCCTTGTAGTTCAATAAGAAATTATTTTTAGCATTAAAAAAAACCCCTAACAATCTATTCCTTTTTCTTTCTCTTCCTTTCCTACAAAAATGTGTGAACAAAAAAAAATATAATAAAACAAAAAAAAAGCTGAGCTAGGGAGAGGCAGGCCAGCCCGAATGGGCCAGCCCACCTACCATCCCCACCAAACCCCAGCCCACCATACCTCTTCTTCTTCGTACGGAAGGGGGCAGGAAGGGGATTTCGAGCTCCCCCCATGTGCACGCACCTGCTCCCTCTCCCTCCCCCCTTATCTACCCTCCTGCCCAAACCCTAGCCCCTCTCCCTACCCATCTTCCTCTCCGCCGCCATCCTCTCCTCCCCTCTCCTTTCTTCCTCCTCCCATCTCTGAAATTTCTGAACTTTGAAGGTGCCTCCATGGCCGGAAGTTGGAGGCCATGGCGTCGGTGCTGCGGTCGTCTTCGGCTCCCGTTTCCTACGGGAATGGAAACGGGGCATCTCCCTCTTCGTCTTCGTCTCCTTGGCCGGCCCGGGGAGGCACCAGGGAGGCCACGCCATCGACGTTTCCCGCCGTCGCGCGGCTGTTCGTCTGAAGACGCCGTCAGGGAAGTCGTCTTCCCCGAGCCTCCCATTCAGTTCCGCGCCGAGAGAGCCCCCGGTGAGCATCCCGTCCGCCTGGACTCCCTTGCCCTCTCCTTCCCTTGCACTGGGTTCCTCGCCGTCGAGCGAGACCATCGGTTTTTCCGTCCAGTAGATCGATCGGAAGCAGCAGCTCCCTCTGCTCGTCCAACCGTGCGTGTGCAGTTTTCAGTTCGTCAGGGAATTCTCGCGTGGGGACACTTCAAAAACACACGGACCTCAGATCCATCACACGAGCGCACAGCAGCCCAATGGCTTGGGCCCTCCCAGCGCGCACCCGAGACCCGAGTTCGATCCCCCCCCCCCGGCGCAAAGCCACCCCCTTTTTCCCTCATTTTTCTTTTATTTTCCCGAATTCCAGAAAAACAGATCTGAACCCTTAATTGTAAAATCAATAACAAATTGAATTTTGCTCCAATTTGAATGATTCAAGTTTCTGTGGATTCATAATTTCGTGCTCTTCCTGTTAATGTCAAGTTTGCAACATGTTTCTGTAATAATTTTTGCACTAAATAATTAAATACAGAAAATGCAATAAAAATGTGAAACTTTGGAATTTGATAACTTGAGTTCTGTTCATCCAATTTGAGCAAACTTGGGCTCTAAAAATTTGTCTTAACAAACTCTACACATTGGTATTTTATTTGGACACAATTGAATTAATTTTGAACATGTTTCCCTCTGTTTACTAAAAGGGCAGAATAAAAATGGTTATGGAAAATTGCATAATAAATTCAATAATGATCCAAAAATTATGTTTAATAGCTCAAAATGTTCAGTGAAGCATTTGCTACATGTTTTCAACCCTTTCAATACAATTTGTTTACTGTTTTTCCTAATTAAAAGTGGTGCAATAATCCAATGATTTAATCAACCCTTTTAAATTGCAAAATTCATAACTTGGGCAATTCAAATCCAATTCCAACATGTAAAATATGTTTTCCATCCTATTTTTCATGAACTTTGCAAATATCAACTTTGTTTTCTGTTTTGAATAATTTAAATTTCTGAAAACAACTGTTTCTTAATTAATGCATTTAAAATTGTCAAATTAATAACTTGCTCGTCTAAAATCCAAATTCAACAAATGAAATATGTTTTCCATCTAAAATTTCGTGTTCTTTCCAAATATGAATTTTGTGATCTATTTTGAACATTTAAAATGGGTGAAAACAACAAATGCTTGTGTAACTCATTTAAGAAGCCAAATTTCATAACCTAATAAATAAATTTCCAAACTTGGTAAACACCATTTCAAATTGAAGCTATTGTTGTTTTCTTATTGTTTTCCTCATCCATGCATCATTCTAATCAACTTTCACATGATGGTTAGTTGTAGATCATTTAATTCCACCTTAATTCATGGGTTTTCCATATGCAATCCAAATTGCATATGGGCCCCTTTAATTATGTTACCATGTCAACTAGTTTATCTTTGATGCATCCTTAAACTTGTCATGCATCCATATCTTGATCATGCTGGATCTTTTGCCGTAGAAGTAATTGTTGCATCCGGTGTTTGTTCTAGTTCGTTGCTTCTTCGCGGATAGGACGTTGAGATGATGTGAGAAACGACAAGTTCTGCGGATGTACCTCTACTTGCTAGATTCCAGGCAAGTATACTCACTTGCTGCATATGTCTGCCTTTCATCACTTGTTACCGATTCTTCCCGTTGCCTTTATTCTAGCCTTATGATTCGATGCTTGTGTCTCGATCCTATCATATGTTTACCTTGCAGCCATGATATAGCCTTCCTTCCACTTCCTATTAACTGTTGTTTGTTTACCCTGTTAGCCCTTGTGTCGTAGTTGCATGCTTAGTGTTATTTGCGCTCAAGTCTCGTTGTCTGTCTTATCACCTGTTTAGTTTGATAGTTGGGTTTCAATTCAATCAACAACATGTTAATGTTTTGGGTAATAATAATTTGATGATAAGGCACCGGCAGGAGGCCCGGCGTGGTTTTGAGGCCTGCTAGTGTCGACCCTAATTAGGAAAAGGGTCTTGTCCATTGATCCATGATGAGCGCACTAACCGCATGTGGGAAGCGAGTATGGGCGCCCCCCGCAGTTCTGATTCGATTCGCATCTCGTCCAAATCGCCTCATTTAGTTCGGGTTTTCCATTTGCCGCATGCATATGCAGGTGCGAACCCTTGGCGCCAGGGTGGAACTTTTGTAGTCGGCATTTGGAGACACGTTCTTAGAGTGCTATGAGGGTCCCCTTTTCTTCGTGGGGCTTGATTAGCCGTGCGCTCAACTGCACGGGGTTCTTTGGGCTTGATGCGAAGAAGAGTTGGGTTGTGTTGAGTGCCTCGCTTGGTGGAAGGGCCTTTCCATCTGGCAGGTCATTCTTACGTGTACGGCCAAATTGGTGTATCCCTGCAGGGTTAATCTTCTCGAGAAGCCGTGTTGTCCGCGGTTATGGATGACTTGGTGAAAGTGCTGGCTAACAAGTACTCAGACAACTTACACTTAACGATGTTAACATGACTAGTAATATAGATTACCTCCACCATAAAAATGAATGTCACCTTAATCAACAGCGTGAGTTTCCTTGGGTTGCTTCCTTAGTAGGGGGTAACATTGGATGGGTATTGTTTGGTGAGTAGTTATAGTTGGTTTTGTCGCGCTACCTTATCCCTTTCTTTTAGCCGGATGTTGTAGCGCGTCTCTGTAGTTAGTTAGTGCAGCCCGCTGCCGCTTCTTTGCAATAATCCCTTCCTTTCCGTTGTACCCAAAGTATTTGTATCTTGTGATGATTGGTTACGCTGGTATCTTGTGAGTATGGGTTGTCCACTTGCCAGTACTTAACCGTACTGACCCACGAATCCTTTTCGTGGCTGCATATTCCACATTGCAGTCAACAGGTTTGAAGTCTGACGACGTTAGCTTGGGAATCCCTCCGGCTTGGCCTGGGCAGGGATTGGACGCCATCGGCTATCTTCAGGACTCTTAGTCCAATTTGTATCTTGTCCGTAGACGGACACTATGTTGTTTCTTCCGCTGTTATTTGGATCTTTGTATGGTATTAGTTGTATCCTTGACTCGTTTGAGTCGTCTTGTATATATCTTTTCTGTTGTTGTTGCGGAATATTCGTGAACTGTTGTAATGTTATCACAAGTAGCAACCTGGAATCGGTTATTATGTGGATTTTGGCGGGAATGCTGAAATCTGCATAGTGCCCGATCTCGGGGCGTCACACGGACCCATAGCATAGAAGCCTTATCGGATGAATCCGAAGGAGTTAGATGAGTTGAAGAAATAGCTAGATGCCATGTTGAGAAAAGGTCTGATTCACCCTAGTGCATCACCATGGCGATCACCTGTCATTTTGTGGATAAACGGGACGGTACCACTCGTTTATGTGTGGACTACTGCAAGTTTAATGATGTTACCATCAAGAACAAATACATGTTGCCCAATATTGAAGACCTCTTTGACCAGCTGAATGGGGCAAGAATATACTCGAAGATCGACCTTCGCACTAGTTATCACGAATTGAAGGTTCGTGATACAGATATTCCCAAGACCGCTTTCACCACTCGTTACGGGTTGTATGAGTACACTGTGATGTATTTTGGTCTGACCAATGCCCCTACTTATTTCATGACCTTATGAACAAGGTGTTCATGGATTATTTGGACAAGTTTGTCGTAGTGTTTATCGACGACATTCTTATTTATTCCAAGAGTGAGGAAGAACACGAAGAACATTTGAGAACTATGCTAGGAACACTTCGTCAGAATCAACTGTATGCTAAGTTCAGTAAGTGTCAGTTCTGGCCGAAGGAAGTCGGATTTCTTGGACATGTGGTATCTAAAGGAGGGATTTCTGTTGACCCTAAACTGGTTCAGTCTATGGTGAAGCGTAATGTTCCGACCAATCTTGCTGAAGTCAGATCATTTGTGCGACTCATGAGGACCTAGCAAAGCTACTAGCAAAACAACTAGCACAACATCAAAAGCGCCAAGGTACTACACCTAGTCTTGGTCATTGTCTCCATCGAAAAGGATCTCCTCAGGATCCTCCTCACTCTCAAGTAGGTCGTCATACTCTTCCTCACTCTGGTCACTCATGTCCATCCCATCAATATCTGACAGAACGTCATCGTCAACCAGGAGATCCTCATTCTCCCTACGGAGCTCTGTGATCTCCTCATCTATCTCCTCGAGAGTAGATTCTCGTGTAGCCAGGTCCTCTCTAGCGGTCTTTAGTCTCCCACGCAGAACCGCGTTGGCCTCCTGAAGTGCCTCAACCTTCTTGGTGAGACGAATACGGCCCAAGAGAGTGGTCCGTAATTTTCATGCCAAGGGTCGGTTCCTCGCGGTCTATGTCTCGTGGTCAACCATCAACTTCCCTAGATGGGTAACCAGGAGGCGACACTCTGCAACAGTGGTGTGCTGCAGAATCCTGAGATCATCCACACCGCGCTGGGTGCGGTGCAGAAGTATCTCCATGTCCTCCAGGTGAGGACCCATGCCATCTAGCTCATGTGGCACTAGAAGTTGTATACCCATCTCGTCATGCCTCCCAAGTAACTCAAAGCGAGTGCCAAGGAACATGTAGTCTCTCAGATAAGCCATGCGTGCTATCGCCTCCTGAATCACTCGAACTGCACCCTCCTGCCATGAGCGCTCAATAATAGTGAAGACAAAGGTCTCCGCTGAAGGTGCTGTCACTGGGGGACGGATGGTGCACTCCACAAACCATTCACCTTCCATCGGAGAACCAAAGATAAGTCCTTCTCGTAACTCTGGAACTGGGCGGTCGATCAGCTCAGTCATCTCCACAAGCCTCTGCTCGAAGAGAAACGATACGTCGTGTGCCACTCCCAACTTATAGGCCTTAGTGAAAACGACTTCCATCTACACAAAATTTTAAGTATAGTTTAAGTTAGACCACAGTGTGCAAAGTTTTAAGTTATGCAAGAGGTAACTTAATGTAAGTAGAGTTTGATAACACATAGGAGATGGGGTATATAGGATATTTTGGTACTTGGTCATATAAGTAACTTAGTTTCATAAAGTAGCTTTTCAAGTACTAGCTAACGTCCATGCTAACTAAGGTATCATATGGTCAGGATGGCTCTGATACCAACTTTCTAGGGGCCCCTGACTAGAAAGTCCAAGGCCCCTCATATGCATCCATTCACGATCCCAGGAAGATCAGTCGTGAACAACATACGAAATTGGTACACAGATAACATTATCCATTACACGAATATTAGAGTCTTACAACCAATGGTCTATGACCAAGTCTTAACAACTTCCACACAGGACAGGCATATGACAAACTCACATAGCAGAATACGCAAAAACATAATGTGGTAGCACCCGAGTCACGCCTTAACCTACAAGCTGCTGAACCGGATACGAGCCTAGTTCGCGTAGTCGTCAGCGTAGTACTCCTCTTTGAAATACTCCTCCTGAGGTGCCTCCTCGTATTCTGGCCAAGTAAATAGCCAGGGACAAAAACCAATATGAGTACATTTGAATGTACTCTGCAAGACATCCTTTATGAAGCTTAATAGAATGCAAGTATGCTCATATGGTGGAGTGGGTAGGCTATACATAGGGCTCACTATCCATGATCGATGAAAGATACATCATGGCTGATTTCTCTAATAGATATCACATATCCAAGAGGTTTTGTAAAACTTTGTTTAAAGAATATTTTTGTTTGCAAAACTTCTTGTAAAACACCTTCCAGCTTTCCATCATAAGTACCTCACAGGTACATAGTTCCTCTTCCGGTACCTCACAAGTACAAGTCCTTTTTCAAAACATCCTTTTTGAAAACATTGACACAATATTAGCTACATGGCCATTCAACTGTCCATATCCGAGGACTCGGCTATTCTGAATAGATTTACTCTGTAGAGGTGTACACAATCCACAAGATCTAATCATCTTCCATGAATCACTCATGGACCGTTCACAACAGTATGCGAACATCAGATAAATGATCCTAACTTTCCACTATGGTCAAGCTAGTATATGACTATCCCTTCAACTGGGTTTGTTCTCCCCGGCACCGCGTCACACACAACCATGACAGGAGACCCAACTGTTACATCTGGAGGGAAAATGAATCCCACACTTTGCATGTCCCGTTTCTCCTCCTGGCGGCACTTCGGTTCAGAGAATCACATTCTCTATAGCATTTGGGATAGAACACACACTAACACGAACAAGTTTCTAGATAGGCCTCTTGCCCATTTTGAGGTAGAGTGGCAGTACATCTTTGTTGTCCAGCGAATACTAGGTTATGTTTCTTTTGTAAACCATTTTAAAAACTTTCCTCTTTGCCTCCTCTAGTGAACAAGGCTCCACCTTTTCAACGAGGGTTTTTCCTTGAAGCATTTGCTTACAAAAGCAACTTTACACACAATCAGAACCCACTAAGGCAAACAATGGTACTAAGTAACACATACAACAAGCAATAAACAAAACCAACCATCACTCAATTTTCCAAAAGTAACATTCCACATGAACACACAAAAAAAACAAGATCAATAGCTAACATAACTATGGTGGAAAAATGTTATTTCTCACCAAAATGAAATGGAACCAGTGGGTGCTCCACTAGTTTTTCAAGAAATTTAAGTGGTCACAAAGCCTCTGGTTGCACTTGTGGAAAAATAATATTCCACTAAACAAACATCACAACCCTACACATAGTAGTGAAAACAATAGGGTGCAATATAAATAAGGAATGCTACACATGCTTTTCTATAAGATAAAATACAAGATAACAAAGATGATAACATTCTAATATCGGTACCAAAATGGTACTGGACTCAACAAAACAACATAAAAAATCTAGGTAATATACATAACCATACTTTGCTCATAAAACTAGTTAATAAAAATACTAGAAAACAATACTAGACTTTTTTTATTTCTATTTGCATTCCAGACATGAACAAACTTTCTAACATACTAGTACTGCAATAAAACATCATTTTAACAGAGAGCAAAACATCTACACGTGCTAGAAAACAAGATTTAACCATGCAAACATTTATTCAACACTAAATACACCGGATTTAATATTACCAGAAAAGTTCTAAATCTAGAAATGCATGACATAAATAATCTAGAGCTGTAAAAATTACAAAAAGCTAGGACTACATAGATATAATAATACACAAACTCATCCAGTTGGATTCACATCAAAAATCATTATTAAAAACTCTCTAAAAATCCTAGCAATGCCTACTAGACATTAACCAAAATGGATGGCGTTTTCCATATACAACTCTGCTTGATACAAGGTCAAGTGATACTGATAGATATACTCAAGGGCTACTCGAAAAAAATTAGTTTGATCAAAATGGACACATATTATTAAAGTTATGCACAAAACAAACTAACAGATAGTCTCTGGCATTTGAAATACTACAGCAAAAATAATGCACAAAAACTAGATCTACAAGTTGCATGTGGTTTAGAAAATGTCTAGTTACTGTCATGATTTATGGTTGAATTTAATTCCTAGTATTTCAATTTTTCACAGGCTAAAAGTAAAACACTAGTTATATGTTAATTTTAAAAGAAAAAGAAACACATGCGCGGGCTGGGTTTTCAAACTGTGCGGCCCAACTAATCGCGCAAAGCGCCCAACTCCTCTCGCGCACGCGCACAGCGCGGCAACGCTCACTTCAAATGGAGTCGTCGATCTAGAGATCGACGGTCCTCCCGCATCTCCTTCCTCTCTCTCTCTTTTTCCACGACGGAAACACGACGGCGGCATGAACTGGCGATTTCTCACCGTGGGGGCTTCTGGGGCAGTGGAGATGGGTCGAGGAGGTCGTGTGGGCTCGGTGCAGTGGAGGGGTATGGTCGCTGGCGCTCCCAGTGGTTCGAATCGATGGCGTGAAGCAGCATAGCCGCGAAGGCTCCGGCGACGGTGGCGCAACTCTTACAAACGAGAGGGCACGACAGATGGTGAGGGAACATCTATGGCGTACGGTGATCTCAATGGAGGTGAAAAGGAGGGGTGGTGACGGTCGGGTTGAGCTCCACCTCTGCGAGCAGTCCGCGTTGGCCGGCCGCAAGAAATTTGTCCTCGACGCTCACTGTGAGCCCACGAGGTTTTTGGATCGTGTCCGGGCGGTGGAGAGTGGTGTGTGGTGCTGTGTGGTGAGAGGGCTGCGTGCCCGTGGCTTTATAGCCACGGCGCGGTGGTCAGGGGCAGTGCGGTGCGCTCGGGTGCGTCGTGGTGAGCACAGGCGCGTGTTTCCCGGGCTTGCTCGACGTGCAATGGGCGGTGGCGGTGTCTGGGGGGCCAGGAGCTTGCAACGGCATCGAGGAGAGGCGAGGTGGAGGCACGTCGTGGACACAGTGCCCATGCACTGTGTGCCCGCGGCTGTCCCCTTCCCAATTCCCTCTCTCTATCCCCCCGCTGAATCCTCTCGTCTCACTCCCTCTCTGGTCCGATTCAAACGACACAAAAACATGCAAACATGAGTAGATACTAAGGGCTAGGTGTAACATCCCAAGTATGAAAACCACCCCTAGAATGTTTGTTTCTTGCTTTATTATTGTTTTGCATCATGGCATCTTAATCATTGCATTTGTTTTCCTTTTGTTTGCATCTGTTTTTCCTTTGTTTTCCCATTTGAATTTCAAACAATATTCAAATGCTTTGTTCATACTTGTTATGTTACAATTTTTCAAATAAAAATTTCAACTCAAAACATCAATTGTTTTCATTTAAACCATAAGGTTCAAACTATTTAAAATTATGGCTTTTAATAATTCACTTAATTCAAATGTTATTCAAATTCAATTACAAACAGCAACCATTTTTGAAATTATGAAAATGACAAAACAATTCATTCACTTGTTTCCAAT